>JARQOC010000003.1:549861739-550050895 GCA_033576535.1 Allobates femoralis
CTTTCATGGTGCCCCGAGCCGCACTGGGGAGCGTGGCGGGCCGCTTGCGGCCCGGGGGCCGCAACTTTGAGACCCCTGTTCTAGAACAACATATCATTCCTTCAGCTGCTGCAGAACCTCATCATAAACCAGAGCTGCTGCAGAACCTCATTATAGACATCAGCTGCTTCAGAACATCATCTTACACACAGCTGCTGCAGAAACTCATCATACCCCTAAACTGCTGCAGAACCTCATCATGCACCTTAGCTGCTGCAGATCCATGCAATTTTCCATGTGGGCAATTTTCCGTGTGGGCAATTTTCATGTGGGCAATTTTCCATGTGGGCAATTTTCATGTGGGCAATTTTCCTGTGGGCATTTTTCCTGTGGGCATTTTTTCTGGTCACCGTTGTCATTGTATATGAACAGTACCCTCCAGTGGTCAAATAGAGTAACTACACGTCTGGCTGATTGTACGAGAACAGTTTTATCTACTGGACATATTTTGTAATTACACGTCTGGCGGATTGTAAATGAACATCGCCCTCTAGTGGTCATACATAATAATTACAAGTCTGGCTAATTGTACAAGAACAGCACCCTCTAGTGGTCAGATATAGTAATTATATATACATTTATGTTTTTCTTACTGTTTTGTACATTTGAAACTTTTATTAGTAGGGATGTGAACAGTGCCATCTCGTGGTCAGATTTTGCAATGACACGTCTGGCTGATTGTAAATGAACATCGTCCTCTTGTGGTCATACATAGTAATTACAAGTCTGGCTGATTATACATAAACTGCCATCTAGTGCTCAAATATTGTAATTACATGTCTAGCTGACTGTAAAGGAACAGCACCCTCCCTCTAGTGGCCAGATATAGTAATTACATATACATTTATGTTTTACTTACTGTATATATACTTATAAAATATATTAGTAGGGAAAGTCTACACTTTATTCTACATCCAGCCATAGAGGAGGACACAGAAGAGCAGTGTGGCACTGGAGATGAGGTAGATACAACATCCCTTACACCAGGATCACAGCAGCCTAGCTTTCCCAAGAAATCCACAGCTGTCACCCGCATACCGAGGGGGGGAAGGGGGGTCAGGAGGAAGAAGGGGGCACCCAAAAAACAACGGTCAACCAAAGCTCAGGACTCCAAGTAAGAATCAAGAGAGAGGGAGCAAGATCTGTTAATAAAGATTTGACTTCAGGATGTCATAAAAGAATCAGGAACAAAACTGCTAAGAGAGGCCATAAAGAAGAGGTTGATTATTGTCAACTTCATGCAGAATAGTAGGGTGAGTAACAGATCTGTGTATGTATTAATACAGGTTAAAATCAGTAATGTAATGTAATGTATGTACACAGTGACTGAACCAGCAGAATAGTGAGTGCAGCTCTGGAGTATAATACAGGAGGTAACTCAGGATCAGTAATGTAATGTATGCAAACACTGTGACTCACCGTGACCGGGGTGTTCACATCGCAGGCGTTGACTCTCCTCTTGTCACGGAACCGCGCCTGCGGCTGTGAGGCCCGGTGGTCTAGATCAATAGGGGGGATGGCGGAACAGTAGGGGTAGTTTGTCTTCGTGACGCCACCTGCGGGTGTTCGGTAACTGTACCGACGCTGCTAGGCCTCCGGGGGATGTTAGGCAGCAAGATGGAACGCTCCCCACAGGATGAGCGGGAGTCCCCGGAGCCGGGAGCTGCGCAAGATGTTGTGAGGCAGCTGCGGTAACACTGCTGTTAGGCCCAGGAGTCAGACACAGACACACCAGAGTCTTTTGAGTACCTTTACTGGTGGTTTTCAGGTACGCCAGACCGGGTTCGTGAAGTTAACACTCCTGGAGGTTCACAGCAAGCAGTTAGTGTAGGCTTCCTTCTCTCTCTCTCTAGTCAGGTCGGGTGGATGTGGAATCCAGCCGGACCGGGTAGTGTGTTCAATGGAACTTGCTTCACCTGGTTAGCAGCACTGAGGGCACTGTAAAAGGGTTTGAGCAGGATCAGTACTCTTCCCTGGGCTCTCGCTGGTAGGTGCTTCAGGTGGAACAGGGGGCTAGACTCCCTGTGGTTGTAAGCTGGTTCTCTGTGGTGGCTGGGTAGCTCTCACAGCTTCGGTTCCAGTAACCGGTTATTAAGGAAAGAGTCAAAATAACTCTGTTTTCCTTGAAGGTGTTCTCCTTCTACCTCTTATCCCAATTGCAGGGATTTCCTCACTTGCTAACTGGCTGGTTGGGCCTAGTGTGTCCCTCATAGGATGGAGGTTTCACACAGGCTGGCAGCTCTTGTAGCGACTGCACACACTCTGAGTTTCTCCCTCCAAGACTCTATTTATAGGGGCAACTCGCTCAAAGTGACCAGTGGAGCTCTCCCTAGAGGCTTGGGGTGAAACCAGGTGTTCTAAGGTGTTGTAGTTGTTGTTAGGTGTTTTGTGAGTGTTGCTTTGCTGTTTACTCCATTCATGCCCTAAGGAGTTCTGTGGTGCCCAACAGGGTGCCAGGGTGCCACAACTGCACCAGCAGAATAGTGAGTGCAGCTCTGGAGTATAATACAGGAGGTAACTCAGGATCAGTAATGTAATGTATGTAAACATTGACTGCACCAGCAGAATAGTGAGTGCAGCTCTGGAGTATAATACAGGATGTAACTCACGATCAGTAATGTAATGTGTATACACAGTGACTGCACCTGCTGAATAGTGAGTACAGCTCTGTTGTATTAGTAAAGTCTCTATTTAGATCACAGTTCAGGTAATAAGAGACGGCAGTTCCTCGGCGTCAACATTAAACATGCTGTGAAGGTGATGGTCGCAGGACAGACCAAAAGAACGCGGATACGGAAGGGGCACAGTGCGTTTTTTGATGAGGTCGCCCATTTACTCCACTCCCTCATGTTCCGGTCTCATCAGTCTCATGTATTAAGATTTCTCTTTTCTTTATCTTTTAGACTTTTTTTTCCACTTCTTCGAGTCTCCAGCGGAGATGTTTGATGATCCGATGTTCCTGACTTTGAGTGTCCGGGGACGACGTTATTGAGGTTCAAGATCACTGTACAGGGGGGGGAGCTGTATTCATCACAGGGTGTATAATGAGGAGATCACTGTACAGGGGAGGGTCTGTATTAATCACAGGATGTATAATGAGGAGATCACTATACAGGGAAGGGTCTGTGTTCATCATAGAGTGTATAATGAGGAGATCATGGTACAGGGGAGGTTCTGTATTCATCACAGGGTGTATAATGAGGAGATCATGGTACAGGGGAGGTTCTGTATTCATCACAGGGTGTATAATGAGGAGATCACTGTACAGGGGGGTCTGTATTCATCAGAGGGTGTATAATGAGGAGATCACTGTACAGGGAAGGGTCTGTATTCATCAGAGGGTGTATAATGAGGAGATCACTGTACAGGGTACGGTCTGTATTAATCACAGGGTGTATAATGAGGAGATCACTGCACAGGGGAGGGTCTGTATTCATCACAGGGTGTATAATGAGGAGATCACGGTACAGGGGAGGGTCTGTATTCATCACAGGGTGTATAATGAGGTTCTCACTGTACAGGGGGGTCTGTATTCATCACAGGGTGTATAATGAGGAGATCACGGTACAGGGGAGGGTCTGTATTCATCACAGGGTGTATAATGAGGAGATCACGGTACAGGGGAGGTTCTGTATTCATCACAGGGTGTATAATGAGGAGATCACTGTACAGGGGAGGGTCTGTTTTCATCACAGGGTGTATAATGAGGAGATCACTGTACAGGGGAGGGTTTGTATTAATCACAGGGTGTATAATGAGGAGATCACTGTACAGGGGAGGGTCTGTATTCATCAGAGGGTGTATAATGAGGAGATCACTGTACAGGGGAGGGTTTGTATTAATCACAGGGTGTATAATGAGGAGATCACTGTACAGGGGAGGGTCTGTATTCATTACAGGGTGTATAATGAGGAGATCACGGTACAGGGAAGGGTCTGTATTCATCACAGGGTGTATAATGAGGAGATTACTGTACAGGGGAGGGTCTGTTTTCATCAGAGGGTGTATAATGAGGAGATCACTGCACAGGGGAGGGTCTGTATTCATCACAGGGTGTATAATGAGGAGATCACTGTACAGGGGAGGGTCTGTATTCATCACAGGGTTTATAATGAGGAGATCACTGTACAGGGGAGGGTCTGTATTCATCACAGGGTGTATAATGAGGAGATCACTGTACAGGGGGGTCTGTATTCATCAGAGGGTGTATAATGAGGAGATCACTGTACAGAGGGGGAAGTCTGTATTCATCACAGGGTGTATAATGAGGTTCTCACTGTACATTAGGTTCTGTATTCATCACGGTGTATAATGAGGAGATCACGGTACAGGGGAGGGTCTGTATTCATCACAGGGTGTATAATGAGGTTCTCACTGTACAGGGGGGTCTGTATTCATCACAGGGTGTATAATGAGGAGATCACTGCACAGGGGAGGGTCTGTATTTATCACAGGGTGTATAATGAGGAGATCACTGCACAGGGGAGGGTCTGTTTTCATCACAGGGTGTATAATGAGGAGATCACTGTACAGGGGGGTCTGTATTCATCAGAGGGTGTATAATGCGGAGATCACTGTACAGGGGGGGATGTCTGTATTCATCACAGGGTGTATAATGAGGTTCTCACTGTACAGGAGGTTCTGTATTCATCACAGGGTGTATAATGAGGAGATCACGGTACAGGGGAGGGTCTGTATTCATCACAGGGTGTATAATGAGGAGATCACTGTACAGGGGAGGGTCTGTTTTCATCACAGGGTGTATAATGAGGAGATCACTGCACAGGGGAGGGTCTGTATTAATCACAGGGTGTATAATGAGGAGATCACTGTACAGGGGAGGGTCTGTATTCATCACAGGGTGCATAATGAGGAGATCACTATACAGGGGGGTCTGTATTCATCAGAGGGTGTATAATGAGGAGATCACTGTACAGGGGAGGGTCTGTATTCATCACAGGGTGTATAATGAGGAGATCACTGTACAGGGAAGGGTCTGTATTCATCACAGGGTGTATAATGAGGAGATCACTGTACAGGGGGGTCTGTATTCATCAGAGGGTGTATAATGAGGAGATCACTGTACAGGGGATGGTTTGTATTAATCACAGGGTGTATAATGAGGAGATCACTGTACAGGGGAGGGTCTGTATTCATCACAGGGTGTATAATGAGGAGATCACTGTACAGGGAAGGGTCTGTATTCATCACAGGGTGCATAATGAGGAGATCACTATACAGGGGGGTCTGTATTCATCAGAGGGTGTATAATGAGGAGATCACTGTACAGGGGAGAGTTTGTATTAATCACAGGGTGTATAATGAGGAGATCACTGTACGGGGAGGGTCTGTATTAATCACAGGGTGTATAATGAGGAGATCACTGTACAGGGGAGGGTCTGTATTCATCACGGTGCATAATGAGGAGATCACTATACAGGGGGCTCTGTATTCATCAGAGGGTGTATAATGAGGAGATCACTGTACAGGGGAGGGTTTGTATTAATCACAGGGTGTATAATGAGGAGATCACTGTACAGGGGAGGGTCTGTATTCATCACAGGGTGTATAATGAGGAGATCACTGTACAGGGAAGGGTCTGTATTCATCACAGGGTGTATAATGAGGAGATCACTGTACAGGGGGGTCTGTATTCATCAGAGGGTGTATAATGAGGAGATCACTGTACAGGGGGGGAAGTCTGTATTCATCACAGGGTGTATAATGAGGAGATCACTGTACAGGGAAGGGTCTGTATTCATCACAGGGTGTATAATGAGGAGATCACTGTACAGCGGGGTCTGTATTCATCAGAGGGTGTATAATGAGGAGATCACTGTACAGAGGGGGAAGTCTGTATTCATCACAGGGTGTATAATGAGGTTCTCACTGTTCAGGAGGTTGTGTATTCATCACAGGGTGTATAATGAGGATATCTCGGTACAGGGGAGGGTCTGTATTCATCACAGGGTGTATAATGAGGTTCTCACTGTACAGGGGGGTCTATATTCATCACAGGGTGCATAATGAGGAGATCACTGCACAGGGGAGGGTCTGTATTCATCACAGGGTGTATAATGAGGAGATCACTGCACAGGGGAGGGTCTGTATTTATCACAGGGTGTATAATGAGGAGATCACTGCACAGGGGGGTCTGTTTTTATCACAGGGTGTAGCATATTATTATTTTAAAAAAGCCGTTTTTTGAGCTGATTGAGCCGGACTGTCCATCACTAAGCTGAAGAGTATGATGAGGATCTGCAGCAGCTTTGGTGTATGATGAGGTTATGCAGCAGCTAAGGTGTATGATGAGATTCTGCAGCAGCTGAAGTGTATAATGAGGTTCTGCAGCAGCTGAAGTGCAGCTGTTGCAGAAAATGAAAGGTATAGTTGTGGCCAAAAGTATTAACACCCCTGCAATTCTGTCAGATAATACTCAGTTTCTTCCTGAAAATGATTGCAATCACAAATTATTTGGTATTATTATCTTCATTTAATTTGTCTTCAATTAAAAAACACAAAAAGAATTGTCCTAAAGCCAAATTGGATATAATTCCGCACCAAACATCAAAAGGGGTGGACAAAAGTACTGGCACTGTTAGAAAAATCATGTGATGCTTCTCTAATTAGTGTAATTAACAGCACCTGTAACTTACCTGTGGCACCTAACAGGTGTTGGCAATAACTAAATCACACTTGCAGCCAGTTGACATGGATTAAAGTTGACTCCACCTGTGTCCTTGTGTGTACCACATTGAGCATGGAGAAAAGAAAGAAGACCAAAGAACTGTCTGAGTACTTCAGAAACCAAATTGTGAGGAAGCATGAGCAATCTCAAGGCTACAAGTCCATCTCCAAAGACCTGAATGTTCCTGTGTCTACCGTGCGCAGTGTCATCAAGAAGTTTAAAACCCATGGCACTGTGGCTAACCTCCTTAGATGTGGATGGAAAAGAAAAATTGACGAGAGATTTCAACGCAAGATTGTGCGGATGGTGGATAAAGAACCTCGACTAACATCCAAACAAGTTCAAGCTGCCCTGCAGTCCGAGGGTACAACAGTGTCAACCCGTACTATCCGTCGGCGTCTGAATGAAAAGGGACTGTATGGTAGGATACCCAGGAAACCCCCACTTCTTACCCCGAGACATAAAAAAGCCAGGCTGGAGTTTGCCAAAACTTACCTGAGAAAGCCTAAAATGTTTTGGAAGAATGTTCTCTGGTCAGATGAGACAAAAGTAGAGCTTTTTGGGCAAAGGCATCAACATAGAGTTTACAGGAGAAAAAAAAGAGGCATTCAAAGAAAAGAACACGGTCCCTACAGTCAAACATGGCGGAGGTTCCCTGATGTTTTGGGGTTGCTTTGCTGCCTCTGGCACTGGACTGCTTGACCATGTGAATGGCATTATGAAGTCTGGAGATCAATGTTTTGCTTTTTGCTTCATTCTCTTTTGTGTTTTTTCATTGAAGACAAATTAAATGAAGATAATAATACCAAAGAATTTGTGATTGCAATCATTTTCAGGAAGAAACTGAGTATTATCTGACAGAATTGCAGGGGTGTCAATACTTTTGGCCACAACTGTACAAGGCTGGCTTCACACTACGGCTGTGATCCGTTGCACACACACATAATTGTTCAGAGATTGTTTGCAGATCTCTGGTTGCAGTGACATCATGGACACATTTGTACACGGCCACAAAATGGAACAATGTGTCCATGATTTCACTGCAACCAGAGATCTGCGAACAATCTCTGCACAATTATCTGTGTGTGTAACTGGGCCTTATGAGGTTGTATGTTGTAATCTTCAATCTCAATAACGTCGTCCCCGGACACTCAAGGCCGCTCTACATATCGCAATATCGTTCCGATATTGCATTCGATTTCACAGGAGCGCGCACATTTTTGGCACTTGTCCAAGATCGCATAGGAGATGTTACACAGGGAGATATCGCCTACTACGCAACTACGATGTCGTACGCCCCTCTTGCACACAGTGTCTGAGCAACTCAGGGAACGACCAATTAACATTGGAGTGAATAGGGGAAGTTGCACTCCAAATCGTAGTTGCGCTGTCACACAGCACGATCCTGGCAGATCGTCAAGCCAATATTGCACGGTTGAAGAGCATGCACAATTCAAAAACGATATCGTAGTTGCATCGTTTTTGAGTTGCGTTGCCCATTTACACGACACAACACACGAACGATATCAACTGCAACGCCCCTACCACGTGACTTTTTATCGTAGTTGCGTTGCGATATCGTGACGTGTAAAGCGACCTTTACAGTCAGGAACATCGGATCATCAAACAGCTCCGCAGGAGACTCGAAGAAGTGGAAAAAAAAAAGTCTAAAAGATAAAGAAAAGAGAAATCTTAATACATGAGACTGATGAGACCGGAACATGAGGGAGTGGAGTAAATGGGCGACCTCATCAAAAAATGCACTGTGCCACTTCCGTATCCGCGTTCTTTTGGTCTGTCCTGCGACCGTCACCTTCACAGCAGCCAAAATAAATTCTTGCCCCGGGTGCCAGAAAACCTAGTTACGCCTCTGTGATGAGGTTCTAAAGCATCTGAGGGGTATAATAAGGTTCTGGTGTGTATGATGAGGATCTGAAGCAGCTGATGTCTATAATGAAGGTTCTGCAGCAGCTAAGGTGTAGGATGAGGTTCTGCAGCAGTTGAGGTGTATGATGAGGTTCTGCAGCAGCTGAAGTGTATGATGAGGTTCTGCAGCAGCTGAAGTGTACGATGAGGTTCTGCAACAGCTGATGTGTATGATTGATGTTCTGCAGCATCTTAGATGTAAGGCCACGTGCACACGCTGAGTATTTGATGAGTTTTTTACCTCAGGATCCCTTGCAGCCAACCTGCTTGGCTGGAAGGGATCCACACAGAGGGTGAGAAAAAAGAGAGAGTAAAAGACAGTTCACAGATACCTGAAACATGATAAACTCATAGAAGACAACAGGAAGGCAAGTTCTCTCACCTAGCAGGGTGGACTCCAGCTCTTCTCAGACTGGTTGAACTGTGTGTCTGGTTCTGTATATAGCCTGGACTTGCTGTATCAACTACAGACTACAGTAAAGGTAAAGAAGTGCAAAAGGCTGTCTGTTGTGCTTCGTTTCTCCTGCATTCTCACATTGCTCCTCTACTGCAACCACCATCATCCACTCTCTACACCTCAAGGATCTGCCCCATGCTGAAGGGGGTATTCTACCTCACTGCTACAACATCTGACATTTGAGGCTCTTCATGCAGTGCCAGCCACCTAGTGGCCACAACAACTTCAGCTGCTGTCACGAACATTCTTTTACTTTTAGATTACTCTATTTTGTTTTATGTGAGCCGGGGCTACAGCTCTAGACACAGCCACCGTAATCCAGACCGCTGACCTAGCTGCCGAGTACCCCTGACCTTCGTGTCCAACAGGTGTGATTGTAACCCCTGCACCTGTTGTAGTTACGCCCCTGCAGAAATCCATGTGCTTTTCGATGAAACATTCATGTACGTAAAAACTATAAAATACTGCCAACCACCCCTCCCAAAACACATGGATAGCTCTCTGCAAGATATGGAAGAAATCTTACGAAAAAGTGTTGCAATTGTGCCGCTGAAGTTGCGGCAACATGAAGTGTCTATGAGAAGGAAGTGAACTCACTCACACACATGGGGACCCGAGCCTACCTACTGAGACTATGGAAGGGCAGTGACCAGGGTATGTGGCAGCTGAGCATGGGCGAGAGGTGTAACACGCATCAGGACTACTAGACACCGCACAACTTCAGGTATGAAATGTAAAGTTTACTAAAAGATAAATTTCAAGGACAAAGTCACAAAGCACAAGGCAAAAGGGAGAAGAGCAGGACATCAACAGGAAGATGTCATCTCACCGTGGCATGGAAGAGAGGCCATCTCGGATTGGCGTCTTCTGGCATGGGCATATCAGGAGGACTTTAGATACAGGCCCCAGGCATAGCATTCTCACAGCAGGGGAACATCTAACACCGACCTCCAACAGACATCATCAGGACACAGACCCCAGACAGGGATCCTGAGGCACTGTTCATCGAGCGAAGCTCCGGACATAAGCCAGAAGTCATCAGATATGGCTCCAGATATTGGTCATCAGGCACGGCTCCTGGCATTGAGCGTCAGACACCGGGCACAGCTCAGGGCAGAGGGCATCAGACACCGGGAACAACTCAGGGTAGAGGGCGTCAGATACCGGGCACAGCTTCGGGCAGAGGGCGTCAGACACTGGGCATGGTTCCTGGCAAAGGTCATCAGATACTGGGTACAGTTCCTGGCAAAGGCCAGACACAGCTTGGGCAGAGGACACCAGACACAATTCTGGGCATAGGTCAGACACCGGACACTGGCTGGAATAGAAAGTAGCAGGATGGTGTAGGCATGGCAGGTGCAGACCGGAGCTGGGTGATGCAGGCATGGCCTGGAGCACAGTAGTGCAGACACAGCTGGTACACTGGACTCCAAGTTCAAGAGACGAACAAGGGTTTATTCACATGGAACAGCAGGGCTTCACGTACAAGCAGTGGCATATTGCCAATGGCAGCAGACCACGCAGCTGTGGCACCCCTTGGTCCTATTGCCACAGTGTCATTATTGCCCCCGGGTGATAATGTCACACTTGAGAGCAACAGAAGGGTATTCACACTAGGCAAGAACCGCACACAACACCTTCTGCCTCCAGGCCACAAGGGGGAGACCTAAACCCCGGTTCAGGGTGAGCTCCCTTATAAAGTCTGGTTTGTGGCGGAGCTAGTTAGTTCAGTTCCTAGGAGGACTGAGGAAGACATCCTGGTGGACTGGAGGCTGCCTTAAGCTCGTCCTAGAATCGCTAATGTAGAGCCCCGCTAGTCAGCGTGCTGCAAAAGGGTACTGCACCCCTAACAGAAGGTGCAGTATGCTTTGTCTTGGTAGGGGGTAAGAGAAGCCTGAAGCTCCATACCACAAACACACACCTAGTGATAGGGGACCAATCAGACTGCCCGTTACTAGGGTAACCGGTCCGGTGGGTGGAGAAGCTACAGTCATGGCCAAAGGTTTTGAGAATGATACAAATATTAATTTTAACAAAGTCTACTGCTTCAGTTTTTCTAATGGCAATTTGCATATACTCCAGAATGTCATAAAGAGTGATCAGCTTAACAGCAATTACTTGCAAAGTCAATATTTGCCTAGAAAATTAACTTTAACTCCCAAAACACATTTCAACATCATTGCAGTCCTGCCTTAAAAGGAGCAGCTAACATCGTTTTAGTGATTGTTCCATTAACACAGGTGTGGGTGTTGATGAGGACAGGGCTGGCTATCAATCATGATAAGAATGACACCACTGGACACTTTCAAAGGAGGCTGGTGCTTGGTATGATTGTTTCTCTTCAGTTAACCATGGTTATCTCTAAAGAAACACGTGCAGCCATCATTGCACTGCACAAAAATGGCCTAACAGGGAAGAGTGTCGCAGCTAGGAAGATTGCACCTCAGTCAACAATCTATCGCATCATCAAGAACTTCAAGGAGAGAGCTTCCATTGTTGTCAAAAAGGCTCCAGGGCGCCCAAGAAAGACCAGCAAGCGCCAGGACCGTGTCTTAAAACTGTATCAGCTGCGGGATCGGACTACC
This sequence comes from Allobates femoralis, assembly GCA_033576535.1. Classification (NCBI taxonomy): domain Eukaryota; kingdom Metazoa; phylum Chordata; class Amphibia; order Anura; family Aromobatidae; genus Allobates; species Allobates femoralis. The sequence goes on from JARQOC010000003.1 coordinate 549,873,435, forward strand.
AGCAGTGCCGAGCTTGCTCAGGAATGGCAGCAGGCTGGTGTGAGTGCTTCTGCACGCACTGTGAGGCGGAGACTCTTTGAGCAAGGCCTGGTTTCAAGGAGGGCAGCAAAGAAGCCACTTCTCTCCAGAAAAAACATCAGGGACCGACTGATATTCTGCAAAAGGTACAGGGAGTGGACTGCTGAGGACTGGGGTAAAGTGATTTTCTCTGATGAATCCTCTTTTCGATTGTTTGGGACATCTGGAAAACAGCTTATTCGGAGAAGAAGAGGTGAGCGCTACCACCAGTCTTGTCTCATGCCAACTGTAAAGCATCCTGAAACCATTCATGTGTGGGGTTGCTTCTCAGCCAAGGGAATCGGCTCACTCACAGTCTTGCCTAAAAACACAGCCATGAATAAAGAATGGTACCAGAATGTCCTCCAAGAGCAACTTCTCCCAACCGTCCAAGAGCAGTTTGGCGCCCAACAATGCCTTTTCCAGCATGATGGAGCACCTTGCCATAAAGCAAAGGTGATAACTAAATGGCTCAGGGAACAAAACAGAGATTTTGGGTCCATGGCCTGGAAACGCCCCAGATCTTAATCCCATTGAGAACTTGTGGTCAATCATCAAGAGACGGGTGTACAAACAAAAACCAACAAATTCTGGCAAAATGCAAGCATTGATTATGCAAGAATGGACTGCTATCAGTCAGGATTTGGTCCAGAACTTGATTGAGAGCATGCCAGGGAGAATTGCAGAGGTCCTGAAGAAGAAGGGTCAACACTGGAAATATTGACTTGCTGCATTAACTCATTCTAACTGTCAATATAACCTTTCGGTACTCATAATATGATTGCAATTATATTTCTGTATGTGATAAATATCAGACAAACACAAATAAAAACCAGAGGGCAGCAGATCATGTGAAAATATCATTTTGGTGTCATTCTCAAAACTTTTGGCCATGACTGTAGGTTATAAAGTGAGTGGGGAAAGCAGGAAAGAGTGAGTTGAAGAACAGCAGAGGAGAGTGTGAGGAGAATCCAGCAGAACAGCGGAGGAGAAGTATCGGGGAGGGCACCTCAACCTGGTGACCCAGAAAAGAAAGGGGCAGATAGAGGGTAACCAAATACCCTGCCCCGACGTGGATCAGAGGTCCATCCCTGAACCGCAAATTAACAGCGTGGTCGATGTCTTCTTAGGAGCAGGATCCAACCGCCCTAAACCAAGCACGGTGTCTACCAGAAGGAGCCTGGTAGTAAACGGGATTTGTGCAGGGCAGCACAGAGAAAGGACAGAGAAAGTGATAGAGAAGGAACATCACCGGAGCTTCAGAGGGACATTGCCTACTGCCAGGACCACCCGGACCACTACCCTGACTGAAACAACTGTTTACCCTGTAAGCTGCAGATTACCGGAGTAAAGTACCTGTCCAGAGTGAACAAGTGTCTGTGTTTTCTTCTTGGTGAACGGAGGTAAATCTGCACTGTGAAACAAAGACTGCGCTTCTCTATTCCAGTCCAACACCGCAACGACTGCGCTGCCCTTTACCATCATTCCTACCCTACAGTCCCGGGGACCCCGCTCTTCCTGTAGAGAGCTACAACATCTTGCTGCCGCCCATCCCCGGAGGTTCCAGCAGTGCCAGTGCCATCACCAGACCTACAGGTGGTGTCGCAATTGACTTTATTTTTTTTTTTTTCCCCTCCTTTTTATTGTCTGCTCAAGGGCACGGACTCGGGCTCCGACCACCCGTGACTTCCCCGCACCAGTACGCCCGAGATCCGAGTACCCCAGACACTTGGCATCAGACACTAACTCAGCGAGAGACCTAAGGCAAGGGTCTGAGGAAGTGGAGGGAAGCCTGGGCAGCGGGGCAAGCCCGTGCTCACCTCAGAGTAACAGCGCCACAGAACGGACACCGGAGTCCGAGGCTGTGCAGGGCCTAACGACCCGGCAGCCAATACCAGAAGGTGGGGGATTCCAAGTTCCCCAGCCACACTGTGCCCAGAGGCAAAGCAACGCATAGAGCCCAGGAGCAGCCACCTGAGACTTGGGGCTGATAAAGGACTCGGGGTGCTTGTCATACGGCAACCAACAGGAGTGAGAGAGGGCCAGCAGGATAGCTTAAGCAGCAGCAGAAGCCTATATACAGAGCGCTCAGCGCAGCAAGGAGGCCTCAGAACTTGCTGGGTGAAGAGGACCTGGAGTTGCTCTCAAGTGCGAGGACTCAGTGTGACATCCACCGGAATTACAGCTGCACCAGTAAAAGGACTGAGGAACCAACAAACCGTGAGTCTGTCTGTTGCTTTGCGCCCGCCATCCTGCACCCTACACCCTTACTACATCCACTGCCCGGGATCCGCTCCAACCGTGGGGAGCCGCTCCATCCCAGCTGCCCGTCCATCATCCCCGGAGGTTCTGCAGCAGCAGTGGCCACTAATAGCCACATACCACGGGTGGCGTCATGAATAACTCCCTTAATCACCACCCCTCTCCCTACCACGCCAGAAGAGTTTCCTCTTTTTAAAGCTGAACCCAGGGTCACAGAGCCAGGTCTCGACCCCTGTGACTCCCAGAACTGTACGTTAGCCTGGTCCCGAGTACCCCACGGCCCTGGGGCCCGTCACAGCCACTATGGAGCCCATGAGTCAAAAGTGCCCGGTATCAGCACCAGCCACCTCCCCCCCTCACCCCTCCCGCTGCCTATCATTGCACTTTCAGTTGAGTACAGTAACCGTACAGTTGAATGCTAAGCGGTGCAATGATTTTTATGTACACCCGTGGGTACAAGTCACTGCAGGGCTTCACATACAAGACAGGGAAGCTGGTGACATGCACCCTCCAGGGCCGGGGAAGATTCGGGAACTGGGTGGTTACTTGTTCTTCTTCGCCTCTTTTCGGTTCTTTTCACGGGGACAGATGGGGGCCGAGACGCAGTCTCGTGACCCTGGTGGTGTCATTTTAATAAACGGGATAGAAGTCAGGGAAAGTCTGAGGGAATAAAGGGGTATTCGTGACGCCACCTGCGGTATACTACCAGGGCGGCCGCCGCCGCTGCTTCAGAACCTCTGGGGACGGTAACGGGCAGCTTGGATGGCTTCGCTCCCCGCAGGTGGAGCGCGGTTCCCAGGGCAGCGGGATGAAGGAGTCAGTTCGTACCTTGGCCGATGTTCACTGGGACGTCAATACCCTGATTTCTCATGCGGCCTCTGCGGCCCAGTGGTCGCCGCTAATAATAGTCTCACACACCACAGCTGGAGTTCTGTTACTTTTACTCAGTTCTTTCAACACTGCCGCCAGGTACATCCCTTGCCAAACTCCGGTTCAGCGCTATCTCCAGAACCAGGTCAGTGCAGTCAAGCCACGGTCCGTGCCCTTTCTTGTCCTCTCCTCTCTAAGGGTTCCTGTCTCTGGTTGCCTCTCTCTCTCAGCGCTATAAGAGGTAGTTCTCTTCTGAGGCGTGCGTGGCATCGCTCTGCCCCCCAGGCTCTCAGCGGCCTCCACAGCACAGAGCTCAAGTACCAGGAGCCACGAGTGCTTGCTTGCGACCCCACTCCCGGGGCACTGCTCTACAGTTCGGCCGCCTTCCCCAAGTTGTGTCGGGTGTTTGGCCACAGCTCCCATTAGAAGCTTAGGTCCTCCGGTTCAACGGCTCAGGCATACAGCTAACGCATCGTGTTCAGGGCCGGGTCCCTGCCTACCAGCCCCTCTGTTTCGTCAGATTCGGACATACGGGGATCGACGTCTCTTCCACACCCCAATGGCTCTTGTCTTCTCCCACGTGTCGGCTTTTCCCTCCCTGGACAAGCGTGGTCGTGCTCCAGCCCACAGGAGCCGACACCACACCGCTGCTACACTCCCGACTTCCACTTCACTCCTCTCTTCTCACTCCTCACGCCTCCTACTCACTAACTTGTCCCCCTTTTTGTCCTGGGTCCTCCCTTAGGGTCCACCCATCGTCCCAGGGGTCTACAGTTGGGTGTGTTGTGGGCTCGACTGCACCATCCCAGCAACTGGAGAGCAGAGGCACTACTCCCCTTAACCGTGGGAGTGCAATACCTCTGGTGGCGGCCTACCCGGTGGGGTACCACACTGGTACAAGGAGAGACACATGGAAAGGTCAGGTCCAAAAACAACCACAGTACTGATTACAGGCTGGACCTCCACACGTCTAAGTTAGGGTACCTAATGGGAAACTCTGGCCGTGCTCAATAGGGAAGGGGAACTTTATATAGGAGGTGCCCCACAGTAATAGGCTGGGGACAGCAATTCAAGGTGCACACACCACCCCTATAAAAGTGGGAAAGGTATGGCCGCACGTACCCTAGGCTCAAACAGGAACCAGTATACACAACACAGGGCCTGAGGCCTAGGAAAACCAGCAGCGTTTGGAAGGGGATAGTCGTGCTACACAGCAGAGCAGCCAGGGATCGCACACGTGGATGACTCCACAGCAGCCAGGGACCGCACATATGGACGACTCCAGAGCAGACAGGGACCGCATAACATCCTTACAGGTAACAGTAAGTATCCCAGCTAGATAGGGGGAAGGAGCGACAGTGGCACCAGCATGTACGGTAATACCGGATAAACAAGGGACAATCACAAATACTAGGCCTCAGTCGTGTCTAACAGTCAGACTTCTTTGTTGCCCCTAGTGACCAATCACAGTGCAGCTTTAATTTTTTAAACTGCTCTGGAGAAATGAAAGCTGAGCTCTGATTGGTTGCTATGGGCAACAAAGACACTGAGGGCCTAGTATCTAATTTAGCTGCAGAGTGATGATGGCAGCTACGTCCCATCACAGAGTCAGGTCTCGACCCCTGTGACTCCCCAGAACTGTACGTTAGCCTGTCTGCTGACATCTTATCAAACCAGGTGAGAGGTGGGGGCTCTTTGGCTGCGGTGGCATGGGTATACCTTATATTGATATGAATGCAGAAACCATGCTATGAATGTGCCCTATACACCCTGCCCCTAGTTCCCTCCTCTCAGATTAACAATTGATTTACTATCTGATACACTGTATAAATTGTATGTTAAAAACTCAAAACGGCTTAACCCTTTGTGTGCTGGCCATCTATGTAAACCCTGGCCAAACTTGTATACAATGTATGTTAACACATACGTATCAATTGTATATCTTATAATTGTAAACAAACCGTTGTTTGATTAGATTGTCTTCCATCCGCAGACTATGCCGTCACTTTATATCCTGTACTTATTGTGTCACACTGTCTGGTTTATATAATTTATGTAATAAATTTATAAGCATCTAGCTCCACTTTTGTGCTTTCTATATTAAATATTTATGTGTTGAGCTGCAACATGCCTGAGATTGGTTAGCTGACCATAGGCATACAATTTACCATTGGTTAATATGTATCTATTCAATGTAATATGGCATCATTTCTACTGTTATTACTGTTAGCTTTGGTTAGTAGCAAAAACATCCAGGAGCTGAGCGGTGCGGCAGTGGTGGTGGTTTGGGGCCACAAATCAGCCCCCTGGGAGCTTTACCCCAGACTAGCATAACCCACCTTACCCCGGCCGGACAATAACCACAGACACCATGTTAACCTTTTAACTTTTATTGAGGGTATCCAACAACCAGCTCAAATTTAACTCTTAAGTGGGAAATTTAATATATAAATTGGCCGCAGCTTAATGAAGGCACAAACCCGCCTTAAGACCTGTGACTGTAAGTGTTCTGTTGCTGGCCATCCAGCCCAGGTTACTTACACCTCCGTCACTCACACCGCTGCTGCGACAAACCATTTCCGAAAGACCAAATCCAGGGAGGGAGGGTGGGCATTCGCTCCGGGATTCAGATGCAGGAGAGCAAGATGGCCGCCTCTCTCTGCTTTTAAACATAGGAGGCGGAGCCGGGATCTAGGAAACAGGGGAGCAATGTGATACAATACACCAATCCTGTTGGTCTGTATGTCCGGCATCTTTTAACCTTTTATGGGCCTGCTAGTCAGGATGCAGCGGAGGGCCGCAGTGCTCCACATTGGTTAATGGAAACATAAATCCGGATATATGTCTCACAGCTGAGGATTTGTTACAATAGTCTCCTGTGCAGACTCCTTATTTTGGGGTCAGGCCTGGGCCTGCGGCAGGATCTCCTGATGACATTATTTGCTGTTTCCCGCAGGATCTTGTCTCTGACTTCGGCCATTTTTCCCTCCTCAGGTATCTTCTGGAGCAGGACTTCCCGGGATGAGGATCGGGCTGCAGCCCGCCAACCGACTCCTTCATTGCGGTGATGCAGGGGGACGTTGAAGGTGTTATTCCCGGCAATGCTCTAGTGGTCGACTAAAGAAACCTTTCTGAAAACTGAATGCCTTTGGAAATGCCTTTCTGAACAGGTCAGTACTTGATGAGGTTGAGGGGTTAATAATCTACAGATGTAGCGGAGCTGATTGTGTCAGTGAAACATTTTCCTTTTCTTGTATTGTGCTTTCTCTGGGGGGGGTTTTGCTGTTCTATGGAAAGTCAGAGGTGACACGTTGGGCTGTCTTGGCACTACTACATCTGGAGCCCCTTCCCCCCAAGCCTCCATGCCTGCTGCCTTTCCTCAGAGTCATCATAGACAATCTGGGCCTGACAGCCCATAGAAGACCTAGTTGTTAATCCAAGCATCCAGTCTGACCATTCTCCAAAACTAGGTTTTAGTTTTAGGACATCTCTGCTGCTCGGCCTCCCACACAGGCGGAGACGACTGCAGCAGCATCTCCCTCCTCACCCTTTCACAGCATGCAGCCTCCCACACAGGCGGAGACGACTGCAGCAGCATCTCCCTCCTCACCCTTTCACAGCATGCAGCCTCCCACACAGGCAGAGACAGACTGCAGCAGCATCTCCCCCCTCCCCTCTCACAGCCTCCCATACAGGTGGAGACAGACTGCAGCAGCATCTCCCTTCTCTCCCTCTTCTGTTCAGTTATTTTCTAACCCCCCATTGATGTAATCTAGTTATGGATCCCGCAGTTTCCAGGCTGGCCGTCTCTCCATCCACTGTTATCTATCCCACGTCTGTTCTCTCTGCATCCAGAAGTCTTAACACTCCATAGTAATGCTCTGCCAGGATCTCAGCGCCCCGCATCTCATGACTCGCTAAAAGCTTAAAAGCCAAATCTGTGCTCCCCCGAGACCACTCGTATTGTAACTGAATCCTGCAAGACATGTAGTGCGGCCTGATGGAGATTACAGCGTAACGGAGGCGATGCCTCAGAGATGGCGGAAGGAAGGCAGATCCAGCATTATCCTGCCGAAGTCTTAGGAAAAGTCTCATATAGTAACTGGCTATATTGCGGAGCTGGCGTGGCGCCACCTGTGTATGCCGCATAGCCAATGTGGCACAAGCCTTGCATGTTGCAGAGCCGGGGTTGCTGTGAGCTTTGCACATTGCGGAGCTGGGGTTACCCAGGACTTTGCAGAGCCGTAGTGGTGTGAGTCTTCCATATTGTGGGGCCGTAGTGACGCAAGGTTTTGCATATTGAAGAGGGAGAAAATCATTCATTTTCCAGACTTTTGTTCATTGCTGATATGGAACCGCCCCTCTGATATTTTCACCTGTGACACTTTATTAATCACATCTTCCCTTGCTGGAAAATCTCTGTGCCGCCCTTTGGATCCGTCAGTCACTGTGCCGTCGGGCGGGAACATTCGGCCCCTGTGCCGTCGGACAGGATAATTTGCCTCTGTGCCGTCGGGCAGGATCATTCAGCCTCTGAGCTTTGGTTGGACTATCAGGAATTTTGGGCGGAGGCTGAGGTTTGAATAGTTGCGCTCCGATGATGATGGTGGGACATGCGTCATGGAGTTCAGGGGGATCATTTGTCTCTAAGCTGTTACATAGTTCTGATATCTATGGGTTTTATTGAGGGGTCTTTGTCTCTTCTTTTTTTTATTAAATAAACCCCAATTTTATTGCCGTGCTGTTGCAGCTTCCCTGTTCGCTGTTCTGTTTTATAACCATTTTCAGCCGTTCCTGTTCCACTGTTTCCTGTTCGCTGTTCCCTGTTCGCTGTTCCCTGTTCACTATCCCTGTTCGCTGTTCCCTGTTCGCTGTTCCCTGTTCCAAGTTCGCTGTTCCCTGTTCGCTGTTCCCTGTTCGCTGTTCCCTGTTCGCTGTTCCCTGTTTGCTGTTCCCTGTTTGCTGTTCCCTGTTCGCTGTTCCCTGTTGCTGTTCCCTGTTCACTATTCCCTGTTCGCTGATTCCTGTTCGCTGTTCCCTGTTTGCTGTTCCCTGTTCGCTGTTCCCTGTTCGCTGTTCGCTGTTCCCTGTTTGCTGTTCCCTGTTCACTGTTCGCTGTTCCTGTTCGCTGTTCCTGTTCGCTGTTCACTAATCCCTGTTCGCTGTTCCCTGTTTGCTGTTCGCTGTTCCCTGTTTGCTGTTCCCTGTTCGCTGTTCCCTGTTCACTGTTCCCTGTTCGCTGTTCCCTGTTCACTATTCGCTGTTCCCTGTTCGCTGTTCCCTGTTCACTGTTCCCTGTTCACTGTTCCCTGTTCGCTGTTTCCTGTTCACTATTCCCTGTTCGCTGTTCCCTGTTCGCTGTTCCCTGTTCGCGGTTCGCTGTTCCCTGTTCCTGTTCCCTGTTCACTGTTCCCTGTTCACTGTTTCCTGTTCGCTGTTCCTGTTTTGTCTGTTCGCTGTTCCCTGTTTCGTTCGCTGTTCCCTGTTCGTTGTTGATGAATCTTCTCATTATTATTTTTACCTGATTCTCAATTTTAGGAAAACTAAATTGCTGCCTTGATTTATCGTAGATGACTGAGCTGAAAAAGTATGCACAAAGTTCCGAGCATTGCTCCTGTGCGGAGCTCGGTGCCGCCTCCTGTGTCTTCTCTTCCCTCACCCTGCGGCTGACCAGGACATCGGCAGTGAGGGACAAAGGAGGAGGTGATCAGAGCCAGGCATCTTCTTAGCGTGTGACAATTACTGTGGCCAGTAGGCAGCAGTGTCACAAATTGGCCCAGATCGAGGCTGCTCCTTCCTTCCACTGCAGGAGTGACCCCCAGCACCCACCATTCTTGACACTGCTTGCCCATGCTCCTGTACACCTCCCCTCCATGACTCCTTCTTCCACAGCTGTCATCCTTATAGATCACAGGAGGCAGTGGGACCTGGAGGAGGAGGGGGAGATCCTGTCTGTAGAGAGGAGGCAGCAGCTCCCAGCCTCCTCCTGTGCTGTCTTCCTTGTATATGGAGCACCAGCCTCCTCCTGTGCTGTCCTCCTTGTATATGGAGCACCAGCCTCCTCCTGTGCTGTCCTCCTTGTATATGGAGCACCAGCCTCCTCCTGTGCTGTCCTCCTTGTATATGGAGCACCAGCCTCCTCCTGTGCTGTCCTCCTTGTATATGGAGCACCAGCCTCCTCCTGTGCTGTCCTCCTTGTATGTGAAGCACCAGCCTCCTCCTGTGCTGTCCTCCTTGTATATAGAGCACCAGCCTCCTCCTGTGCTGTCCTCCTTGTATGTGGAGCACCAGCCTCCTCCTGTGCTGTCCTCCTTGTATATGGAGCACCAGCCTCCTCCTGTGCTGTCCTCCTTGTATATGGAGCACCAGCCTCCTCCTGTGCTGTCCTCCTTGTATATGGAGCACCAGCCTCCTCCTGTGCTGTCCTCCTTGTATATGGAGCACCGCCTCCTCCTGTGCTGTCCTCCTTGTATATGGAGCACCAGCCTCCTCCTGTGCTGTCCTCCTTGTATATGGAGCACCAGCCTCCTCCTGTGATGTCCTCCTTGTATATGGAGCACCAGCCTCCTCCTGTGCTGTCCTCCTTGTATATGGAGCACCTGCCTCCTCCTGTGCTGTCCTCCTTGTATATGGAGCACCAGCCTCCTCCTATGCTGTCCTCCTTGTATATGGAGCACCAGCCTCCTCCTGTGCTGTCCTCCTTGTATATGGAGCACCAGCCTCCTCCTGTGCTGTCCTCCTTGTATATGGAGCACCAGCCTCCTCCTGTGCTGTCCTCCTTGTATATGGAGCACCAGCCTCCTCCTGTTCTGTCCTCCTTGTATGTGGAGCACCAGCCTCCTCCTGTGCTGTCCTCCTTGTATATGGAGCACCAGCCTCCTCCTATGCTGTCCTCCTTGTATATGGAGCACCAGCCTCCTCCTATGCTGTCCTCCTTGTATATAGAGCACCAGCCTCCTCCTGTGCTGTCCTCCTTGTATGTGGAGCACCAGCCTCCTCCTGTGCTGTCCTCCTTGTATATGGAGCACCAGCCTCCTCCTGTGCTGTCCTCCTTGTATATGGAGCACCAGCCTCCTCCTATGCTGTCCTCCTTGTATATGGAGCACCAGCCTCCTCCTGTGCTGTCCTCCTTGTATATGGAGCACCAGCCTCCTCCTGTGCTGTCCTCCTTGTATTGGAGCACCAGCCTCCTCCTGTGCTGTCCTCCTTGTATATGGAGCACCAGCCTTCTGTCCTGCAGCACATGTGAGTATATGTAATGTCATGTATACTGTATGTAATAGTGTGTGTAGTGTGTGTTTTCCTTTGTGTAGATAGATGGCTGTATAGGTTGATTGTGTATGTAATAGTGTATCTGTAGTATGTAGTGTACTATATGTGTTTCACTGTTTATAACTGAGTGTCTATGGATATACTGCCTGTGATTCTTGAGTGGGATCAGGCCTGAACTCACAATTGTCTCAGCATGGCAGGTTCCCACATAGAACTCCTCCATCCCCCCGGTATTAATCCCCTGCATATATCCAACATGATGTAGCCTGTAAGACCCCCTGAGTATTCAGCAATATGCTGGGGTGCAGGCACAGTGCTGGTGTATGGAAGGCTGCTTTCACATCGGCGTTTTTGCAAATCTGGCAGAAAAACACCATTTTTGCAAAAATGCAATGCGTCTCACTTGTGGCAAGGTTGCGCTTTTGCTAAGATATTATAAAGGGACCTCCGGACAAGTGCGAAGGCTTGACAGTTAATCCTGCACTTCCGGCAACGTATAAAAACTGCAGCTAGCGCCGAAAGTGCGGGATCACAGGGAAAATGTGAGGTCTATTTACAATGCATTAGCAAAAGTGCAACCTTGCCGCAAGTGAGGCACATTGCCTTTTTGCAAAAACGGCAGATTTCTGCCAGATTTGCAAAATATTAGATCAGGCAAACCTGAAGTTAAAAACGTCAAGTTTGCCTGATCTGGCAGAATTGAAAATATCACAGATGTAAAAGTAGCATAATGCTATTAATGCAGACCGGCCGTATCTGCAGATGAGCACTGTGCACTTTAATATCCCGCACCCAACGCCTGTACGTTATGCAAGTATGGCCTCAAATTATCGCTCCTCATCTGTAATGTCCGTTCTATGTAACCTCTCCTGAAGGCTTGTGCATGATTTCAGAGCTCTGCATTCACATATTTATTGTTCTGGTCATTCTAGCAATGGACCTCATAGATCGGGCAGTGGTGACTGCAGTTAGGCCTGGGTCACACTAGAGCTAGCATTGCGTTCAGGAGGGTTCCGTTAAAAAGATAGAATCTGGCAGCATTAACGCAACATAATCATAAGGGAATGATGCGTTAACACTGCCGATACAGTGCTATGGGTGACAGACCCCCGAGTGCAGTCAATCGCTGGAATGCAAGTGCTGGAGATTGAAACCTCACAGTATTTCCAAGTGCATCACATGATGTGGAAGTGCGCTTACATGCTGGCGTTTAACTGCACTCAGGGGTCTGTCACCCATAGCACTGCATCAGCAGCTTAACGCATCATTCCCTTATGGTTACGCTGCCTTAATGCTGCCAGATTCTATCCGTTTAATGGAACTCCCCCAAACGCATTTCTAGCACTAGTGTGCAAGGTCCTAGCTGCTCGATACCTGCGGCTGCTCCGGCTCCCGAACATTCGGTGGACAGGTAAGTATTCCATCTTTTTTATCTTTAACACATTTCCTTAACTTTAATTTTGGTTTTGCAATCTACATTAATACATTGTGAAATCCAAAGGGGGCTGACATAGATGTCACAGAGGGAAGGAGGAACAGGATTCTTCCTCCCCTCTGTGACATCAGCGCCGGCCCCTATGGAAAAAATTGCGGGCGGCGGTGCGTAAAGAATTGACATGTTCATTCTTTTTACGCCCGCACCTTTTCCCATAAAAGCGCTGAGCTAAATTAAGCGGCGTTTGAACAGCAAAGTGATTTCACATTCACTTTACTGGCAGACTAGACGCACTTGCGCATTTTTGAAAAGTGCTGGCAAAAAAGCGCTCAAAAATGCGCAGTCTGTGAACGTAGCCTTAGTGATGAGTCTTGGATTAGTCAGTCTCTTAGGCTGTGGTCACAGTTGCCATGCGTTTTTTTTAGTGATTTTACAAAACTCATGCGTTTTGTCATGTCAGTATGAGTTTTTTAAGGTGTGTGATGGCTCCCTGCGTTTTTGGGTGCGTTTTTGAATCTGCGCCTAAAAATAGTGCTTGTAGTATTTTTTTGAGCATTTTGAAAAACGCATGCGTTTTTGTAGAAAACGCATGCGTTTTTATAACATGGGTTCCTATGGGAAACGCATGCAAAAACGCATGTCCAATTAGTACCTTTTAGTGCCATTCAAAAACGCATGCGTTTCCCATAGGAGCCCATGTTAAAAAAAACGCATGCGTTTCCGGAAACGCATGCGTTTTTTTAACATGGGCTCCTATGGGAAACGCATGCGTTTTTGAATGGCACTAATTGTACATGCGTTTTTGCATGCGTTTCCCATAAGGCCCCTTATTAAAAAACGCATGCGTTTTTGTATATGCTCCAAAAACGCATGGGACAGTCACACATGCTTTTTGGCTATTAGGGCATGCGTTTTTTGTGTTCAATATATTTTTATTGAAGGTCACAAAATTTGTTACAGAAACTGTATCAACATTCAGGTTAACAAATTACCACTTGGTTATCGTGTCCTAGAAAATATCAAACAGTTATGGGCCAACAGGGCCTCCAGAGTAACTGTCTTAATAAAGAGATAACATACCAAGTCCAGTTTTAAAGGCAAGAGACTTGACATTTTCTATATTAAACAATAAGGCATTTTGATAATTACCATCCAAAAAAGAATATGTACGTAATATTATCAAATTGTAAACGCTCCAGTATGTGTCGGTTCTGTTCATCAGCATGAATCTGGGTCACTAAGTAACATCACGTTTCTCAACCCTTCCATAGGAACTTTAAGAAATTTTGAGACATCGTGTGAGATATAAGAGAAGCTGTTATAATTAGGAGACAAGCTAAGAAACAAAAATATAGCCCTTATTCTCTTAAGGCAATCTTGTGACTGTTGGTCCAGGTAGGGCTGTCAGGTATACCAGACCAAAGGTCCTAGAAACATAGTCTACTATTATTATTATTTTTCGCCACATATAGGTCACCAAGCACTAAGAAGAAAGAAAAAGCAGGGCAAGATAAGTAACAGTATAGAAGAAAAAGTGTAAAGGATGTAGGGTGAGAGAAAGAATATCCCTATAGTATAGAGGGGGTAGGAAGGGGGATCTCAGCAAGGGGGGCATAGATCCCTCAGGGGAGGGAAAATCCCTATGCCGAAATCCCACTCTCCCCTCCAATTCCCCCTCAAAATGCTTCCTCAAAGGCCCGAGAGTCTTTAAATAAAATCCAGGGACTCCAGGTCCTGAGATATCGGTCCCTGGCATCGGAGACCTCCGCCGTGAGTTCTTCCATGCGGTGTAGTTTCACTATCTCCGCCAACCAGTCCGCTAGAGGGGGAGTAATAGAAGACTTCCAGTACCTGGGTATGACCGTCCGGGCTGCAGTTAGAAAAAATATAAGCAGGTCATTCTTCTGAGATTTAAAGGAGCCAGGGAGTATCGATAGTAAGGCTATATCAGGAGTCATCACTTGTGCCTTGCTACTGACCTTCTCATATAGCTGGAAAACTGCTCGCCAAAAAGGCTTAATGCCTTCACATTCCCACCAGATGTGTAGCATGGATCCCACCTCTCTGTTACACCTCCAACATCTATCTGAGACTGAGGGGAAGGCCGCATGTAGGTTGGCTGGGCATCGGTACCATCGAGCCAAGATTTTATAGTTTCTCTCTTGGGCTTGGCACGCCATGGAGAGTTTATGAGTGTATATGCAGGCCCTCTCCCAGTCCTCATCAGGGATCTCTTCTTTCAATTCTCTCTCCCATTTAGTCATGAATTTAGGTCTGTCAGTGTCTGCTCTTGTGTTAAGAAGAGAATAGAGGAGAGAAATCGTGTGAGCTGGCGGGGAGTCAAGAAGAAACAGTTTCTCAAATGGAGTCGGGGTGGCTGAGAAGTCTACTTCCGGGGGTAGACTAGCTGTATAAGACCGAAGCTGTGCGTACTCCAACCATGCCCTACCAGAAGCTGTTCCGGCTAGATCGTCAGCCGTCCTGAGGGTCCCTCTCACAAAAGACATCATCATACGGGGTCGATCCTCGTACCTCCATTTCAGGAAAGATTGAGCCTGCAGTGCCGGGGGGAACGCTGGATTGTGAAAAAGGGGAGTAAGAGGTCCCGGGCCTCTGGCTCTTAAATGTTTTGTAATCGGTAGGTCCCAAAATTTTAAAGTTGTGACTATAAGGGAGTCGTCTATACCCAATTGAGGTCTGTCTGCTGGCAGTATCCAAGGCAGTGTCCAAAGAGGGACGCCCACTGTTGTCTGCTCTAACTCCACCCATTGTTTATTCTTTCCGTGGTATTCCCAATCGATCAAACGATTTAGAACTGCTGCTATATAGTAATTTTTAAAATTAGGCAGTCCCGCTCCACCTCGAGATTTATGTCTGTATAGGGTCTGTATGCTTATTCTCGGGCGTTTCCCTCCCCAGACAAATCTAGAGATAAGAGATTGCAGTTGCTTAAAGAACTGGGCTGGGACTGCTAGTGGGGCTGTTTGGAACAAAAACAGAAAACGGAGTAGGACATCCATCTTTATGGCGTTGATTCGGCCAAACCAGGACATGCAACGCTTGTCGTATTTACGTAAGTCGTTTGTTGTTCTTTGCAACAGAGGGAGGTAATTTAGATTGAACCATTTAGAGGTGTCTCTATGGGCCACTATACCTAAGTATTTCAAACTCGACATCTGCCATTTAAATGGGAAGGACTCCGCCAGGTGCTCCCTCTCCCCCTGGGTAAGGAGACATCTAAAGCCTCTGTCTTATGGGCGTTGATTTTGAAGTTGCTGTGTTTACCATATTCGTCGAAGACCTTGAGTATCGAGGGGAAGGACGTACGAGGCTGAGTAACAAATAACAATAAGTCGTCAGCGAACAGAGCTGCTTTATACTGCCTGTAATTAAGTTCCACCCCTCTAATATCAGGACTCCCCCGAATGGCCACAGCAAGGTATTCCATAATAATTACATAAAGTAATGGGGAGAGAGGGCACCCCTGACGGGTCCCGTTGTTAATCGAGAAAGGTGTCGATAGTCCTCCATTAGCTTTGACCCTGGCTGTGGGACAACTATAAAGTGACATAATTCTGCTCCTAAACCGTGTCCCCAGACCCAACCGCTCCAACGAGGCCTCCAGAAAGCACCAGTTGACTCGGTCGAAGGCCTTTTCAGCATCTACCGATAATATGCACATTGGGATCTTACGGGCCCTCGACCGAGTCATAAGCAGCATGAGCTTATTAGTGTTGTCTCTAGCCTCCCTCCCCCGTACAAAGCCCACCTGATCTTTGTGTATCACGGAGGGAAGGAGAGGGGCTAGACGATTGGCAAGAAGTTTGGAAAATAGTTTAATGTCTATATTTATTAAGGAAATAGGCCTATAACTGGCCACTTCCGAAAGATCTTTGTCAGGCTTAGGGACAACACTAATGTGGGCTTCCAGAGACTGGGGGACCCACGAGCAGTCTGTGTTAATGGCATTGAAAGTCCTCGCTAGAAACGGAGCCACCTGGGGACAGAATAGTTTGAAGAATTTGGAAGTAAACCCATCTGGTCCCGGACTCTTACCCCCTGGGGAACCCCGAATCACCTCTCTTACTTCTTCCTCAGAGAAATCCATCTCTAGTGTAGTAGCTAAATCAGGGTCAATTGCTGGTGGTGCTGTGCTTTCCATATAAGTGTTAAGTTTTTCTTTATATCTCTCTTCAGCCATATCAGTGTAGTGCCCTTTTATATTGTAGAGGCGGTCATAGAAGTCCCTAAAAGCTTGCAGGATAATTTCAGGATTTTGTGAAATTTCCCCGTTTTGTTGTTTAATTTGTGGAACACGCCCAGGGACACCTTTCGGGTGGAGCAATCTAGCTAGGGGCCTACCACATTTATCCCCGTGTTCGTATAGGTACCTGTGTAGCCTCTCCCTTCCTCTTAGATATTTCTGGTCAATGAGGCCCCTAAGTTCGTCTCTAGCTTTTATCAGGTCTGCTAGTGTCTGCTGCTCTAGCGACCTTTTGTGGATACCTTCTAGTTTGCCAATTTTCTTTACTAATGCGTCTATTTTGTTATTTTTTTCTCGTTTGATTCTAGAGCCGTGTTTAATTAATACGCCTCTTACCACGCATTTTAGAGTTTCCCACTGGGTTGGGAGGGCTGTCAGATCAGCTTCATGGATAGATAGGAATTCAGAAATTACCTCCTTTACCTCCGAGCAGCAGAATTCATCGTTCAGGAGGTTATCATTTAATCTCCAGGACCATTGTTTATTGGTTCCCCCCGGCAGGCACAGGAGACAGAAAATAGGAGCATGGTCGGAGTGGCACATCTGGCCTATGGTGGCCCGTGGCTCCCATGTCAATAATCTCTGACTGACTAAAAAGTAGTCAATCCTACTGTAGGAATTATGTATTGATGAGAAGTAGGTGTAGTCCCTGTCGTGGGGGTGGAGGGCCCTCCATATGTCTACCAGGCCCAAGTTCTGCATTTCTCGTTTAACCGCCCTCAGTTTGGACCCAGATAGGCCTCTGCCACCAGAGGAACTATCAGCCAGAGGATTCAAAGTGAAGTTAAGATCTCCTCCTATCACGATAACTCCCTCCGCAAAGTCAGCAAGTGCACCCAGAAGAGCTATACACTGACTGGCTGGGTTGTTATTTGGTAAATACCAGTTGGCTATTGTGAAGATTGTGGATTCCACTCTGATTTTTAAGAAGATGTACCTACCATTTTCATCGACGACCGTGTCCAGGACTGTGTGAGTGAGGGACCGGTGAACCGCTATGGATACTCCTTTGGATTTCCCCACTGGGTTGGGGCTATGGACCCAGACGTTATAGCGTTGGTCTCCGATGACAGGGACACGACCATCCCTAAAATGGGTCTCCTGGAGTAGTAAAAGCATAACCCCAGATTTATGCATTTCATTCAGTACCTTCGAGCGCTTCTGAGGGGTGTTGAAGCCCCTTACATTATAAGAGCAAATCTTGAAGCCAGACATTTTATACCTGAAATATGTATAAGAGTTAATGACAAGGTCAGTATACCACGTTTATTGAGATCGATTCTCTACTCAGCAAACGGGTTAGCTCTGGTGGGCTCTAAGGTGAGGAGAGAAGAAGAGGAGAAAAGAAAGAGATTAAGAGAGAGAGAGAAGAGAGAAGATGTGCTTACTGGTATGATCCCTAGCAGGGAGAGATATAGGATCACACTAGGTGATTGATCTATAACTTAGAGAGATTCCAGAGATGAAGATGTGGCTATTAAGACAGCTTGTAAAACTCTAACCCACCAACTTGTTAACTCTTTACACAATACTGGAGCAAATGAAGAACAGATAATAAGGAATAAAAACAAGGGGGGGTAATGAGTAAGAAAAAACAATAAGTCTCTAAAATTTAGAGTCAAAAGGTAGGGAATTACTTATCCCACCGCACCTGTGCAGGAAGGAATCCCTGTGGGGTTTAAGGCCTTCTACAGTGGAGCCTCCCGTCCCAGGTCTAAACCATTTCTATTTGGTGTTTTGAAGGCAAGGGAATCATATGTTCACCAGGAAAGAAAATAATAGAAAAAAAAAAAAAAAAAAAAAAAAAAAAAAAAAAAAGGGGGGGGGGGGAAGTGGGTAAGGGTGGGGTGGGGGAGGGGGAAAGGGGGGGGGTAGGGGTGAGGTGGGGGAGGGGGAAGGTGGGGGGGGGGGAGGGGGGGGTGAGGGAGGGGTGGGGGAAGGGGGGGAAGGTGTTGGTGGGGTGGGGGGGGGTGGATGGGGGGGAAAGGGGGGTTGGACACATAGGAAATTATCAGCAGGCGAGACTACTTATAAACTTTTTACCAAAGGCATATCAACAGGATACTTCATGTGGGAGTCTCCTCAGACCAGTTCGTCACAAGGAAGGCTAGTCAGTAACATCAATCCCGAGTTCAACAACGGGGTCTATTAGGGTTGGAGGGGGATAGGGGAAGGTAAAGGGAGGAAGGGGTATGGAGAAGGGAAAGGGATAGGAGGGAAAATTAGGGGAGAATCAAGGGGGGGAAAAAATTTCCTTCCAAGGAGCTAGATCCATCCTCAGTTATTATGTCCATTCAAATGGCTAAGTTTTTTGTAATCAGTTTCCGGTTCCTCCTAGAGACGTTGTCTACGCTCCTCGTTCTGGTCTTGTCGGCGACGTAATCCCCCGCCTGGTCTCTGGAATCCCTCTCCTATTCTCAATGGGAACTCCGGCCATCCCTGGATAGGAACCATGGGGAGGTCCAGGGCCGAGGTGAAGGAAGACATATCAGCAGGAGACCGCAGGGTAATCTGTCTGCCTTCTCTTCTGACTTGGAGTCTAAAGGGGAATCCCCAGCTATAGGGTAGATCATGATCCCTTAGAGTGTCCAGAAGGGGACGCAGTGCCTTTCTTTTCTGGAGAGTCAACCTAGAAAGGTCTGGGAGTATGGTCAGGAACTTGTCTTCAAATTTGCATTGTTTGCCATTTCGTACACGTATCATGATAGCTTCTTTGGTTAGATAATGGTGTACTCTACAGATAACATCTCGTGGCCAGTCCGAGTCAGCAGGTCTGGGGCCCAGAGCCCTATGGGCTCGATCCAGTTCTATGTAATTTGAGGGGGGGTCTCCCAGTAACTCATTAAATAGATTCTGCAACACCCTTGGTAGGTCTCTGGAAGCTACTGTTTCAGGCAGACCTCTTATGCGCAGGTTGTTTCGTCGCCCCTGTTTTCGCCGTCATCTAAGGCTTCAATCAAATGTGTAATTTGGTTCGATTGATTCAGGAGAGTTGCTTGTTGTGTTCTGCAAATTTCCTCTAGGGCTGAGATTCTATGTGCGTGATCTTGGCCCTGGGAATCCACCCTGGTGACCTCTCCTCTTAGGCAAGATAGCTCACTCCTGTATGCCTGCTCTAGGCGACCTATGTAAGCCTCCATGTCTTCACGGGTGGGAATAGATGCCATCCTGGCTCTTAGGTCGTTCAATTCTCTCAGTACACTGATATTCTGAGACTGTTCATCCATGTGTATCTGAGCAATATGGAGCTGGCTGGTGGAATCAGTGTATAGAGTCTGGGCAGAGCACACAGATGCATATGTGGTTGCAGGTATTGGGGGAGGGGGTTCTCTGTGTTCATCAGTATTCCTTAACTGCACTTGGGTCCCGGGTGTTGGGGATCCTGTCTGTTGTATGGTAAGGGGTCTCTGGGGTTCTGCTTCTTCACTCACCCCTCCCGTCTGTGTGGGATTCAGCAGCGTCAGATTTCTAGCTGAGTTATTGAGCCCGGACTGAGAGCTCTCCCCCTTCTCCATCCCCTCGGCTGGCCGGTTACCTGAGCCTCTGGTTTTCATCATCTGCTGGCCACCGGAGCTCTCAGATGTCCCTCTGGTGCTCTGCGCTTGTGACCGCCGGCTCGCTGCTCCGTCTGCTGCAGTCGCCATTAGATCTACTGCGTCCTTCCTCCCAGTCGCGGCCATCTTAGGTCTCTGGGATTTGGCGGGATTCTGCTCCCCGGGGCTGAAGAAGCGTGTTATAGGGGCTCCGGAGCTCCTAGAAGACTGGGGGTCGGATCCTGGTGGTCTCGCCGGCTTCCCCCTTCTCATGATCTCCTCAGTGCCTTGATATTCTGAGTATATCTAGCTGTTATAAAGACCTGGGAGCGGGAGCCCGTGCAACCAGCGTCCTCACTCCTCCATAGCTAGGCCACGCCCCCCTGGGCATGCGTTTTTTAACATGGGGGCCTATGGGTGCGTTATTTACATGCGTTTTTGAAAACGCAGGTCTCCAAAAACGCACGTGAAAAATGCAACTGTGACCACAGCCTTATTTTGTTTGACTATAAACTATTACAGGTAGGACATGCAAGGTGATATCTGAGATTTGTTGAGAATGATGTGTACTGCTGATTATATATACAGTGCCTACAAGTAGTATTCAACCCCCTGCTGATTTAGGTGGTTTGATAAGATGCAAATAAGTTAGAGCCTTCAAACTGCAAACGAGAGTAGGATTTATTAACAGAAGCATTAATCTTACAAACCAAAAAGTTATGTTGCTCAGTTGAATTTTTATACATTTTAAACATAAAAGTGTGGGTCAATTATTATTCAACCCCTATGTTTAATATTTTGTGGAATAACCCTTGTTTGCAATTACAGCTAATAATCGTCTTTTATAAGACCTGATCAGGCCGGCACAGGTCTCTGGAGTTATCTTGGCCCACTCCTCCATGCAGATCTTCTCCAAGTTATCTAGGTTCTTTGGGTGTCTCATGTGGACTTTAATCTTGAGCTCCTTCCACAAGTTTTCAATTGGGTTAAGGTCAGGAGACTGACTAGGCCACTCCAACACCTTGATTTTTTCCCTCTTGAACCAGGCCTTGGTTTTCTTGGCTGTGTGCTTTGGGTTGTTGTCTTGTTGGAAGATGAAATTACGACCCATCTTAAGATCCTTGATGGAGGAGCAGAGGTTCTTGGCCACAATCTCCAGGTAGGCCGTGCTATCCATCTTCCCATGGATGCGGACCAGATGACCAGGCCCCTTGGCTGAGAAACAGCCCCACAGCATGTTGCTGCCACCACCATGCTTGACTGTAGAGATGGTATTCTTGGGGTCGTATGCAGTGCCATTCAGTCTCCAAACGTCACGTGTGTGGTTGGCACCAAAGATCTCGATCTTGGTCTCATCAGATCATAGAACCTTGAACCAGTCTGTCTCAGAGTCCTCCAAGTAATCATGAGCAAACTGTAGACGAGCATTGACATAACGCTTTGAAAGTAAAGGAACCTTACGGGCTCGTCTGGAACGGAGACCATTTCGGTGGAGTACGTTACTTATGGTATTGACTGAAACCAATGTCCCCACTGCCATGAGATCTTCCCGGAGCTCCTTCCTTGTTGTCCTTGGGTTAACCTTGACTCTTCGGACAAGCCTGGCCTCGGCACGGGAGGAAACTTTCAAAGGCTGTCCAGGCCGTGGAAGGCTAACGGTAGTTCCCTAAGCCTTCCACTTCCGGATGATGCTCCCAACAGTGGAGACAGGTAGGCCCAACTCCTTGGAAAGGGTTTTGTACCCCTTGCCAGCCTTGTGACCCTCCACGATCTTGTCTCTGATGGCCTTGGAATGCTCCTTTGTCTTTCCCATGTTGACCATGTATGAGTGCTGTTCACAAGTTTGGGGAGGGTCTTAAATAGTCAGAAAAGGCTGGCAAAAGAGATAATTAATCCACACATGTGAAGCTCATTGTTCTTTGTGCCTAAACTACTTCTTAATACTTTAGGGGGACCAAACAGAATGCTGGTGGTTTGAGGGGTTGAATAATAAATGACCTTCTGAATTAACTTTTAACGCTTTAAAAAAAAAAAAAAAAAATCTTTTTGGCTGCAGTGCATTTCCCACTTCCAGGCTGATTTACAGTCCAAATGTCACAATGCCACGTTAATTCCGCATGTGTCAACCAGCTAAATCAGCAGGGGGTTGAACACTACTATAAAATGACTTAATGACTGTGGTGGACTCTTTTGTGCAGTTCCTCTGTTGGATAATGGGATTGATTAAATTAATGACTCTGATCAGAGTGTCTGCTTAACATGATCCAATAATCTCACAAGAGAATTGGAGCACACTGAGGAGAAGATGGAGAAAAAAATTCTCTCTTCTCCATCTTATCACTTTGCGGAAATCAGACTGCACTCAGGTCATCCGAGTGCAATCCAATGTTCTGTATGCACTCACTGACTTGAATGTTTGCATGCCGTCCAATATACCCTGCTACTCAGCATGCTGTGATTTTTTTTTTCTCCTGCCAATTCAGTATAGGAAAAAGACACTGTCGGCACTGCTCAGAAGTAAATGTAGAGAGCCGCACATGAGCAGCCACCTTTTTTTCTGGGAGTGATCACTGGATATAGTGACGTAACTTGAAGCTCATGGAACCCAGTGAAAAAATTAGAATGGGGTCCCAAATAATTGCATGTCAATAACATTGGTTTTTTCACATGAGCTAAAAGTACTTTTGGACCCCCAGGCTCCAGGGCCCAGGTGTGATTGCAACCCCTGCACTTGTAGTTACATCTCTAGCCGGATCTGTATTTTATTTTTTCCCTTCATCAGTGGGACCTGCATTTATAGGACATGCGCAATATGACATATCCTTTGAATTTGCCATAAATGTCCCAAACGGGACAAACTTCAAGTATTACATATTTACTTTTCTTGTTGTGGTGATGATGTGGTTTAAATATTTATAGGGAGTCGATCACTCCCAAAATGCACATTAAACTAGTTATAATGGGGACTTGGTTCCTATAAAGACCATATGAGCACAGTACATTATAGTGGTGCAGTGCCAAAGAAAATGACTTTTAATAAAATACAAATGAGGGGGCTTTGGGGCATACTTGTCTTGGCCAAGAGATAGATCACCATTACTCCCACGCTAAGGCTGCGTGCTCATGATCAGTGAATGCAGCGTTTTGGATGCATCGTCTTTCCACTTAATCCAAAACCCTGCAATGTACAGTACAAGCACAGTGAATGGGATTTCTAGAAATCCCATGCCCACTATGCTTCTCCCCTTCGCAGCGTGTTTTAAGCTGCGGTGCAAGTTTTGGGACTTCAGCATCTCCGCAGCATGAAATGAACATGCTGCGGAGTCGGAAGAGATAACCATTGAGAGAAGCCGCCCCGCACCCACCGCAGATGGGGAGTACAGTGGGACTGTGATATCCCTGCAGCAACCCACGGGTTCCCTCAGGTCCAAAGAAGCTGCGACCAACACGCAGTACCTCCAGATTGTGATCACATACCCTAAAGCTATGTTCACACACTGCTTTTCTGCGTTTTTGCCCATAGAACACTGCAAAAAGGCAGAAAAGAATTCACGCTCATTGTTTTTGAAATTCAGCAGGTTTCTCTTTCTGCAAATGAATAAAATTAATGTGTGTTCACAGTTTTTTCCTGAATCACAATAAAAAATGCAGGTTTAGATCAGCACAAAACCAAGGTAAAAATGCAGCAGAACCTTACATCTGTGAGCATAGCCTAAAGAGGAGGGGAGTGGAGAATACATTTTATATGCGGCTCCTTACTTCATTTTTCACCAAAACCCCATAGACGTGTATTAGGGGTGCACCGAAATCTCCTCGTTTGATTTAAAATAATTTTATCATGAAATTGTACTGTTCTACTATAGTGTGTACTTTACAGGAGCAACGTCCCTTATACCACTATATAGCTGGCTTAATATGCATCTTGGGATTTAAAGATTTCTGTTTTAGGTTGTGGTGTTACCATTTTTTGGAATGTAGAAATTTGGAGGGACGAAATACGGTATGTGGGGTCTTGGGGTCTCCCAATTAGAACTTCTGCTATGGGGCCTCATGATTTCGATGTCCACCCCTGGTGCAGGCTGCATTGTCCCTCTGCTGCAGGACTAATTGGCCATGACTTGAACACCAGGTCCAGTGCCACCCCTCGGTACATACAGGCATCCAGCCACGTTTCTCCCGAGCGGTCGTTGGTCAGTGGCACTCGTCCCCCTTCCCTCCCCCACATCCCTTACTCAACCCAATTGGAGGCCACCTATTAGCTCCGGACGGCCCTGTGTGCAGTGCTTGTGATTGGTTAAGTGTTTTGGGAGAAGGAGGTGTGGTCTGTTGGAGGAGAAGTGCCATTTTACCAGCTTAGTGCAGTGGCGGCTTGATGCTCACACTGCAGGTCGTTGCATGTGGTGTGTGGACGGTGCTGCATGGCGGACTGGTCAGACTAGTCAGATAATAGGTTAGCAATCAGTGCAGCCTCCTGTGCTGTAAGGAAATCAGGACTGTGTCTGCCTACAGGACCACCGCTCTGCAACCATCATTGTGTGTCTGTAGCTTATGCCAAGCCGCCATTGCCATTAATGATCTGGATTCTTCTGTTTGGTTTTTGTATGTGCTTGTAATGGCGCTGACATCCTTGTGTTTGGACATCTTTTCAATTAAAATGTCCACTATTGTCCTCATTTTATAGGATAGATATACATCTGTGTGAGCCAGATTTCTACCGATTTAAAAAATGTACTATCTATGGGGGGGGGGGGGCGCAATTTTACAGTTTGCCTCAGGCAGCAGAGAGGCTAGGTTCACCCCTGACTGCACCCAAATATATCCTGGGGATCACCACCTTCTGCACTAAATATACAGTCTCAATATATGAGACTTGGATACATGGCTCAGACACACGGCTCAGACACATGGCTGGTTGATGTTAATGAACTTCTTTATTAATTTCATACAAGATCTTCCATGTAGTGATGAGCGAACGTTTTTCCGAACAAGTTTGCCAATTTCATATTCGGCATGTCTGTGATTACAGTCAGACTGCGCCCCCTTCCCCCCCACGCAGACACACACAGACACACACAGACACACCCACACACTCACAGTCAAATGAGTGTAAAAATAAATAACTTTAAAAATGGATTGGGGATCCCCTGCAATTTTGATGCCAGTAAAGATAAAGTGCACAACGTTTAACTACCCCACCCGATGTTTAACTGCCCCACCCAAGGTTTAACCGCTCCACCCAATGATTATCCGCCCTACCCAACATTTAACCGGCCCACCCACCTACCCTACCCAAAACGCTCAACTTCCCCACCCCAAGATTATGCGCCCCACCCAACGATTATCCTCCATACCCATTTCACCGCCCCACCGAACGTTTCACCGCCCTACCCAAAACACTCAACTGCCCCACCCAACTGTTAAAGAGAACCTGTCACCCCCCCATACATGCTGATCTCAGCCCAGGCGACGCGCGAGCCCCAGCCCAGACGACGCGCGGGCCCCAGCCCGGACGACGCGCGGGCCCCAGCCCGGACGACGCGCGGGCCCCAGCCCGGACGACGCGCCTGCCCCAGCCCGGACGACGCGCCTGCCCCAGCCCGGACGACGCGCGTGCCCCAGCCCGGACGACGCGCGAGCCCCAGCCCGGACGACGCGCGAGCCCCAGCCCGGACGACGCGCGAGCCCCAGCCCGGACGACGCGCGAGCCCCAGCCCGGACGACGCGCGAGCCCCAGCCCGGACGACGCGCGAGCCCCAGCCCGGACGACGCGCGAGCCCCAGCCCGGACGACGCGCGAGCCCCAGCCCGGACGACGCGCGAGCCCCTGCCCGGACGACGCGCGAGCCCCAGCCCGGACGACGCGCGAGCCCCAGCCCGGACGACGCGCGAGCCCCAGCCCGAGACGCCCGAACCCGAACCGAGACGACGCGCGAGCCCGAACCGAGACGACGCGCGAACCCCAGCCCGGACGACGCGCGAGCCCCAGCCCGAGACGCCCGAACCCGAAAACCGAGCAGACGACGCGCGAGCCCGAACCGAGACGACGCGCGAGCCCGAACCGAGACGACGCGCGAGCCCGACCGAGACGACGCGCGAGCCCGAACCCCCCAGACGACGCGCGAGCCCGACCCGAGACGACGCGCGAGCCCGACCCGAGACGACGCGCGAGCCCGACCCGAGACCGACGCGCAGAGCCCGAACCGAGACGACGCGCGAGCCCGAACCGAGACGACGCGCGAGCCCGAACCGAGACGACGCGCGAGCCCGAACCGAGACGACGCGCGAGCCCGAACCGAGACGACGCGCGAGCCCGACCGAGACGACGCGCGAGCCCGAACCCGAGACGACGCGCGAGCCCGACCCGAGACGACGCGCGAGCCCGACCCGAGACGACGCGCGAGCCCGACCCGAGACGACGCGCGAGCCCGACACCGAGACGACGCGCGAGCCCGACCCGAGACGACGCGCGAGCCCGACCCGAGACGACGCGCGAGCCCGACCCGAGACGACGCGCGAGCCCGACCGAGACGACGCGCGAGCCCGACCCGAGACGACGCGCGAGCCCGACCCGAGACGACGCGCGAGCCCGACCCGAGACGACGCGCGAGCCCGACCCGAGACGACGCGCGAGCCCGACCCGAGACGACGCGCGAGCCCGACCCGAGACGACGCGCGAGCCCGACCGAGACGACGCGCGAGCCCGACCCGAGACGACGCGCGAGCCCGACCCGAGACGACGCGCGAGCCCGAACCGAGACGACGCGCGAGCCCGACCGAGACGACGCGCGAGCCCGACCGAGACGACGCGCGAGCCCGACCCGAGACGACGCGCGAGCCCGAACCGAGACGACGCGCGAGCCCGAACCGAGACGACGCGCGAGCCCGAACCGAGACGACGCGCGAGCCCGAACCGAGACACGCGCGAGGCCGAACCGAGCCCCGACCAACGAACGCGAGCCTGAGCTGAGATCACGCGACCTCCCAATGTTTAACCGACCCCATCCAACTTTTAACCTTCCTTAAAAAGGACCTGTCATGCACCTGAATCCACCCAACGTTTAACCCCCCCACCCAACATTTAACCGCCCTCCCAATGTTTAACCGCCCCACCCAAAATGTTTAACCCCCCCACCCAACATTTAACCGCCTCACCCAACATTTAACCGCCCAACCCAACTTCTAACCTTATTTTTAATATAACAAGCACTAAAGGGTGTTGTAGCACTGTATTTAGCTAGCCTCTGTTTTGGATTACTAGCCAAGGTAATGCCAATAACCTTCACCCCACACTATTTTTTTCTAATTATTTTTACACTGCATTTCAGGACCAGTCAGCTAATATTACAATAATAATAATAATACGGCAACCAATCACAGGCACCGGCAGAGAGGGTGGACGGGGCTAAGTCTGACGTTAACCAGTTACGGGGAGTGGGGCAAACCCGAACACTAAAAGGTTCGCTTATCACTAGACACCTGTAGAAGTTCCCACCTCAGTTTTGTGGGGTAATCGTCCTGTGGCCCTGATGATGTTGAAGGGCTTTGGATTCACGAAGAGTGCTCCGTCAGCGCTCAGGAGAGGAAAAAACTCCCAATAGCGGAAACCTCTAGGGAACGATGGCTGACGGACTGCTCTTCCCTTGGACTTTGCTGGATAATGGTGGCACTATGTTAGATGATTGTGCTGTCACAGCGACACCCCGCTCTGGAGCAGTGATCTGTAGAAAGAGATAACAGAACTTGGTTATGGAGCTGCCAAATATTACATATCAAAGACGAGCAGACGATTTACTCCCGGTCCCTACTGTATTATACTTTTCTTACCTGGTTTTATATAAAGTTCCAAGATCACCAGGTTTTCTCCACAACTTGGCGGTTGTTCTTTTTCTGTTTTGCACCCCTGTGTATAAAATAACAGAAAACACTTTATAATCCACCGCTAATTAATTTATTATCATAGTATATTTTTATAGGGACTGGAATAGGTCCAAATCCTCTGCTGTCTGTCATTAGTTATCAATGTGAGTACCACTAGGGGAAGGAGCATTGAAGCCTGTACATTGTACAGGATGGGAGCTCCCCCTAGTGGTGGCTGCAGGCAATCAGGATGTCACCACTGTTGTGTGCAGGGGATTTAGACTGTTTCACAGCAATGGTCACTTCTGCTCTTGTCTTCCTGGAGAATCTCACCTGTAAACTGTTAAAGTACCGTTACACGTCGCAACATTGCATTTGCAATGTGCTGGTTGCTGGACGGGGCTAAGTCTGACGTTAACCAGTTACGGGGAATGGGGCAAACCCGAACACTAAAAGGTTCGCTTATCACTAGACACCTGTAGAAGTTCCCACCTCAGTTTTGTGGGGTAATCGTCCTGTGGCCCTGATGATGTTGAAGGGCTTCGGATTCACGAAGAGTGCTCCGTCAGCGCTCAGGAGAGGAAAAACTCCTAATAGCGGAAACCTCTAGGGAACGATGGCTGACGGACTGCTCTTCCCTTTGACTTTGCTGGATAATGGTGGCACTATGTTAGATGATTGTGCTGTCACAGCGACACCCCCGCTCTGGAGCAGTGATCTGTAGAAAGAGATAACAGAACTTGGTTATGGAGCCGCCAAATATTACATATCAAAGACGAGCAGACGATTTACTCCCGGTCCCTACTGTATTATACTTCTCTTACCTGGTTTTATATAAAGTTCCAAGATCACCAGGTTATATCCACAACTTGGCGGTTGTTTTTTTTCTGTTTTGCACCCCTGTGTATAAAATAACAGAAAACACTTTATAATCCACCGCTAATTAATTTATTATCATAGTATATTTTTATAGGGACTGGAATAGGTCCAAATCCTCCGCTGTCTGTCATTAGTTATCAATGTGAGTACCACTAGGGGGAGGAGCATTGAAGCCTGTACATTGTGCAGGATGGGAGCTCCCCCTAGTGGTGGCTGCAGGCAGTCAGGATGTCACCACTGTTGTGTGCAGGGGATTTAGACTTTTTCACAGCAATGGTCACTTCTGCTCTTGTCTTCCTGGAGAATCTCACCTGTAAACTGTTATGGCCACTTTACACACAGCTACAGGTAGCAGGTTTTCCACTGGTAACTTACTGGCTGCAGTGAAATCATGGAGACATGGTTCCATCTTGTTGCTGTGTACAAATGGAACTATGTCTCCATGATTTCACTGCAACCAGTAAGTTACCTGTGGAAAACCTGTTACCTGTAGCTGCGTGTAAAGTGGCCATTAAGGTCCCTTTACATGTCGCTACAGCAGGGTGGAAACAACCGGGTTCATGAGACAAATGTATCTTGCACCGTCAAATCAACCCAAGGTAGCGGCGTGTAAAGTAGGTTGTTGCCACCCGTCACTTGCGGCACCTGTTTCAGAGCAGTGCTCTAAAACAGGTTGATTTCAACCCGATGGTAGTGGTGTCTAAATAAGGTAGGGTAAGGTTTTTTCGCCACCTAGTTAACTCCCTGGGGCGTGACACAGCCTCCGGGAAACCGCCCCCCTTCAGCGATCATTGGTGGAAGCTCCTGCGTTACGATTGGTTTTCGCTGCATAGGGCGCCATATTTAAGGAGCTGACCAGTCACACTACACATTTGCTATAGCGTCATGTATTAGCCAACCTTCCTGCGCTGGCTGGCCAATCATGATACTATTGCACTGTCCAATCATCGTACGAGCGTCTCGTAATCCACAATTCTGGCACGCCTATGTGTTGTCCCTGCTGCACCAGGTCCTCTCATATTACCTTCTGTAGCGGCGTGTAAATGAGGTAAGGTGCTCTGCAGAAGGTAACTTGAGCACCCGGCGGTGCATCCAGAGATAGATTAAACCTTCTGTAGAGCACCTTGTAGCGGCGTGTAAAGGTGGTATCGGGTACCGTTTGTAACCATTGCTACGTGCTCGTGCACGTGAAACACCCGGTTGTTTCCACCCTGCTGTAGCGGCGTGTAAAGGTACCTTGTGGGTACCGTTACACATCGCAACATTGCATTTGCAATTTGCTCGTTGCAGTGAAATCATGGACACATTGTTCTATTTTGTTGCCGTGTACAAATGGAACAATGTGTCCACGATTTCACTGCAACCAGCAAATTGCAAATGCAATGTTGCGACTTGTAACGGTACCCTTATTATCAGCTCCAGTCATTAATCACAGTCTGCACTCTTTCCTGTTATAAGGATCTTGTGTAAGGTTTAGTGATCGCACAATGTGACCAGTATCTGGTGGGGGGGTCACCGGTCACATCAGGAGAGGGGCGAACGCTGCACCTCGCTTTGTGAAGGCAGCACTTATAACAGCTGAAGAATCCCATATACCAGAAAGTAAAACAAAAGGGCGAGGAATCCCTGAGGACCAACAGCTACCTGACAGCGGGATAAGTGCCCTAAATATACGTAGTGGCGCCCCCTTACTACTACTACTACTACTATAGCATATCAAACAGATGTGGCTTAAAGTGCACGTGCAAGATATAGATAAGGTGCAGATAAAGTACCGTTTCAAGCCACATTCATACTATAGAGGGCAATTAAACATTGCATTAAGGTTTTAGGGTTGGTATTTCTCCAAACGGATCCTTAGTGCCTGTTCACATGGCGCCTCGACACGTGTTCCAATAAGTTCATCAGGAGGCTGATACAGTATATGCGCTATTAGCTTATGATGCAAGTTGATAGAGAAATGATACAACAGGGGATCCTAGGAAATATATGGTCCCCTTATCTATAGAGTGCTTGCTCATATTATCTCCATCTCTCCAAATCCAACCGCTTCAGGGTACAATCCTTCACCACCCAGTCTTTATCCTAATTCAAATTTACATGGTGTTCAAATCCGATTTACCTCGTCACTCAATTATTAATCATGTCCCTTTAGGAGAAATTGGAAGGTCCTGCAGTGTGATACCGCTGTGGATCGCACGCCGATTATGAAAATGTTGTCGGCATGGAACGATTCTTCAACCCGGAAGCGCCCAACAATGAAGACTTAATCTAGTCTTAATCTAGAAAAGAGCACAGGACCTACAGTCACATATGGGGGAGGTCAGAGAAACGTGCACAAGACCTACTGTACAGTCACATATGGGGGAGAGCAGAGAAAAGAGCACAGAATCTAAAGTCACATATGGGGAGGTCAGAGAAAAGAGCACAGGACCTACAGTTACATATGGGGAGGTAAGAGAAAAGAGCACAGGACCTACAGTCACATATGGGGAGGGCAGAGAAAAGAGCACATGACCTACAGTCACATATGGGGGAGGTCAGAGAAAAGAGCACAGGACCTACAGTCACATATGGGGAGGGCAGAGAAAAGAGCACAGGGCCTACAGTCACATATGGAGGAGGTCAGATAAAAGAGCACAGGACCTACAGTCACATATGGGGAGGGCAGAGAAAAGAGTACAGAATCTAAAGTCACATATGGGGGAGGGCAGAGAAAAAAGGACTGGAACTACAGTTACATATGGGGAGGTCAGAGAAAAGAGCACAGGACCTATAGTCACATATGGGGAAGGCAGAGAAAAGAGCACAGAACCTACAGTCACATATGGGGAAGGTCAGAGAAAAGTGCACAAGACCTACAGTCACATATGGGGGAGAGCAGAGAAAAGAGCACAGAATCTAAAGTCACATATGGGGGAGGTCAGAGAAAAGAGCACATGACCTACAGTCACATATGGGGGCGGTCAGAGAAAAGAGCACAGGACCTACAGTCACATATGGAGAGGGCAGAGAAAAGAGCACAGGACCTACAGTCACATATGGGGAAGGTCAGAGAAAAGAGCACAGGACCTACAGTCACATATGGGGAGGTCAGAGAAAAGAGCACAGGACCTACAGTCACATATGGGAAGGTCAGAGAAAAGAGCACAGGACCTACAGTCACATATGGGGAGGGCAGCGAAAAGAGCACAGGACCTACAGTCACATATGGGGAAGGTCAGAGAAAAGAGCACAGGACCTACAGTCACATATGGGGAGGGCAGAGAAAAGAGCACAGGACCTACATTCACATATGTATAAAAGGTAATTGGTCACAGCACCTGGGGTTGCATGCTAGGCCTTCCGTATCTCCAGCCAGCACCTGGATGCACGTCCAAACCGGAGAGTCCAATCGGATCCCAGCGATATATCCAAAGAAGAAACGTACAGCGCCACAGATCTTTGATGGTGCAAAAAAATTTTTTGTGTTTATTCCATGGTCATAAGCGACGTTTCGACCACTTCTGTGGTCTTTATCAAGCCGCATAAAGACCACAGAAGTGGTTGAAACGTCGCTTATGACCATGGAATAAACACACAAAAAAGTTTTTGCACCATCAAAGATCTGTGGCGCTGTACGTTTCTTCTTTGGCTACATTCACATATGGGGATTTATTCCAAAGGGCAAAACCAAATATTAACCTGAGGGGAACAACAATTTTATGTGGTCCATTTTTGGGGGTTTTGTGTAAAATGATGTCCAATTTACCTTTTATTCTTTTTTTTTATATAAATAAACTTGTAATTGCAATAATTTTCAGGGAGAAAAACGTCATTTTCTGGAACAATTTCAAGGTTCCAACACTTTCCTCTTTGTCTGTAGCAACCAATCAGGGAATATTTAATTCTTTCAGCATTGTTATAAGGTTGGCAAGCTGAGCTCTGATTGGTTGCTATGAGTATTAAGGACAGTTATTGATAAATGTGGCCCCTGTCTTCTCATGGACGGGGCCCCTCTTGTCTACTGATTGTCCCACACGTGTACCCAGCAAAAGAATCTGGGACTGATAAAGGGGATTTTCCTTCATTATCTTCTATTGGAAAGTTTTATATAATGAGAAGATGAGAGAGACATTAACCCTGTAAGAATGAACTTACCTGATTTAGGGTTTGCTGAGGGAGTCCATTGTGATCCATTTCTGGGCACCGTGACGGCCGGATTTACTGGCTTCGTTCTTTTTCTGAAACAAGAAGGGAAAACAATTTAGGTCAGCCGCCCCCGTCATCATATTGACTTGCATGATGAGACAGCCTTCATCAGCAGCCGCTGGCCATAAGGTGGACGTCTATACAGTCTCATGACAGCTTGGCTTTCTCCTTCGTGTACCTGTAGGTTTGTGCCTCCAACAGGTAGTCGCTGAAATGACAAGTCTGGCTGTGTGTACATTCTTCATCTAGACTTGTGATGTCATCGAGTTCTGTGTAGACGACGACATCACCATGTGATCATCAGCTCCAGCTGCTATTGGTCACCAGTAAGATTCAAATTCCCCGCCACATTCTCCATAAGAGGAGTAAGGAGCGTCTGTGTGTGGCCACATCTCCACTGAGGTATATGGAGGATGGGGGGGACTGGTGGCCACCATTCCCCGATAAGTGAGGACACCAGAGGGGACATTTATGGAGTTTACAGTAAAGGGGCAAGTGCCCAAAGTGGCCAAATCATTGCAGTCAGTGGTTGGGTCCTGTAAATCTTATAGAGAATAAGAACAACGTGATCATTTTCATATTGAACATTTTTATTCCAAATCATTTTTGGAAACTGCGGCGTATACATTATTTTTAATGGAAATTTTATGAAATATACAAAAATGACAATAAATGTTCTTAATCAAACTCTACAACTCCCAAGAAGATATGTATTTTATATAAGGCTTTTTATGTGATTTGTATAATAAAGCCTTTCTTGAATTCTGCGTGGGTGACATTATTACTCAGTGTAATTATGAAGCATTTCTATATTTTTATTCCCTACTTTTTGGGGGGTCATGTACTGTACCTGCCTCCAGCCATGGGAAGGAAATGTGTCCATCAAGCTCCGAGCCATTAAGGGTAATTTGCAAGACTTTATTTTGCGGTTTATTAATCCGGAAACCTCACAACGCTATTAAGAAATATCCCCATTGTGATTGCAAGGAATCTGCTCCGTCTTCTAGAGCCGCCATACTGTGATCACACCGCTCCTAGGCATCACCGCCTGATGGGGAAACTGTGGGAAATTTAGTGCACTGACCCCTTCTCTATATCAGGAGTTTTTGGTGCTATATATTATCATTTTGCAAAAAAACACAGCATTTTCACTTTCAGCACGGTGGATGGGATCTATAGAAATCTCACACCCAATGTAGATTTTCTACTTGCATAAATGCCTTGTGCCATTGCGTCTGGATGTCCCCGATAAAGTGCCACCTGATTGGCCAGCTGAAATGGAAAAGAAAAATGTTGCGGCTGCCATATTGACACAGTCGATGGGGCACACTGCGCATTACTGCCGGCAGCGCCGTGTGCTGCTGCTTCTTCTGGGTCCTTCTCCTCCGCTGGTGTTGCTACGCCACCCCCTTCCATAATCCCTCACAAGCACGCCTCAGAGTCTGCCATCATCGTGACGTCACCCTGCTTGTAACTGCGCATGCGGCCGCCATTTTTGTACACCTGATCTGATACTGCGCATTACAGAGTGAAAAAAAATGGCAGCAGCGTGAGTCACGAGTCCGCCCTCACTGCCGCACTAGCCCAACCCCATCATCACCTCACCACCCTTCAAAGAAAAAAAATAATTAAGCACACCTTATATAGGGTGTTGATGTCATTACACCACACCCCTCCTCATTACAGAGATACACATCACCTGATTTACTATATGGTAGTTGGCTCTCAAGCCTATACAGCTTGGAGTGGGACAACATGTATAAAAAGTATCATGTTATCAAAATACTCATTTGCCTAATAATTCTGCAGACAGTGTACTATGCGTGTCCTCTGTGAATACATTTGTGTGTCCTATGTGTGTGTAACATAGTGTGTCACATATTGTGTGTTGTGTGTATGTAGCATCCACATTTATAAGTCTCGGTAGATGAGAGATCATAGGTGATCTAATTCAAGTGTTAATTTCTGTTAATGTTGATGATTCTGGCTTACAGCCTACATCAAAGGGTGAATATAATATTGATTTATTAGACAAAGTGTATTAGGGCTCCCTGAAACATGGTGAAATGATACTGATATGTCCTGAGGAAGGGGCCTGGGAGCCCTGAAACGCGTTGACTAGTAAATCAATGTCATATTCACCCTTTGATGTCTCGTGGAATATGGCAGCACAGTTTTTAACCCTTCATCCTCCCTACTTTAATTTTCTCAGATAATGACCTTTGGGTTTTCATTGACTGTAAGCCATAATCATCAACATTAACAGAAATAAACACATGAAATAGATCACTCTGTCTAATGACTCTATATAATATATGTGTTTCATGAAATTTATTTCAGTAATTCAATACATAAAACTTTTTGGGGATATTCTAATTCATTGAGATGCCCCGTAGCTATGATGTAACTCGGTATGTAGACACCGGCACTTTTGTTCCCTGGGATTGTGTCACCTTAAAGGACTTTTCTTTATTACAAAGCTTCTTCTTTCTTTAGTTTTAATCACAGATCCCTCTTCTGATCTGTTATCTGGCTCTATCTGCCCCGTTCCTCTGTAGTCAGGGTCTCTGCTCTGATGGTGGCAGGGGCGGGCTGGGCTGGGTGGCAGGAAGGTCCCGGAGGAGCGTTGTCACACAGCTCATAGATGGCAGATCCGAGGTCGGGGGAACACTGGGTGATCACCTCTCTGGGGCCACAATGGAGCTCATTCTTTTCAGGCGGATTATACAAGTGTTTATAATTATTGGTAGTTTAGTGTCCTCCATCCCCGTCCTCATGGCAAGGTCTGCCCGGGCCCCCCATCTTCTGTGCCCACCGCTGTGCCCGGGCCCCACATCTTCTGTGCCCACCGCTGTGCCCGGGCCCCACATCTTCTGTGTCCATCGCTGTGCCCGGGCACAGAAAGTATATTGTAAAAATATGTCATTTTATTTTTCTAATGAACTATTTGGTAAATCCAGATAGCCCCGTACGATGCCGTCCATGCTGTTGGGCCCTGGTTTTCGGCTGCATTGCACAGATGCTCCTTTATGCCCCTTTCTGCGCTTTTTCTATACTGTTCTCCATTTCCAGGTGTTTCCCTATAATTAATATTATGATATGGAATGGATGCTTAATAGGAATGTCTGCTCCCCATCTCCATGTGCCACATGAGGTCATATGGACGTCATAAAGTGATGGAGATTGGGGTCCCCCCATGAGAAGCTTATATACTCCCCAACATTTACACCCTGACCCCTGGAAGCTAGACGAGGATGAAGTGTTATTGGTCAAAGGTGGACTTTTTTTAGGATCATAGGCTTTGGAGAAGCTCATACATTTTGTTCGATGCCCTGGAGCCTGGGGGGCCCAAAAGTGCCTTTGGCCTATAGAAAAAGACTAACGCTATTAAAGATTTGTGCTAATTGTGGGCCCTGTTTGGAGCTTTCACATCGGGGCCCATGAGCTTCAAGTTAGCTACTGGTGATCATGAGTGATTTATGATCTTTCTAAATAACATCAAAAATTCTAATATAGGAAAAACATTTTTTGAAGTGACAAAGATATTTGCAACAAAAAATACATGAGTTATGTCAAGGGTTTAAGGAAAAAATAGGGAATTAAAAGGGTAATACCAAATGAGTGGCAGTTCCAGTTTTGTCCACCAGAGGGCAGTGGTGCTATACCATTTCTATTCCTTTCATAAGCCCAAAGCTAAAAAAGCTAAAAAGTTCAGTTTTTAAAGGGTTAACTGAAATCTCCAAAATCTTATTTCACCAAGAGAAATGGACAGATTGTGTGTCTGGCCGCAATCCTTAATTCAGAGTTTTCCTTGTAGTTTACTCTCAGCGTCAGTAGGCAGATATTGGCATATTATTGTATTCCGACCAGGAGACCTTGTAATAATAATAATCTTTATTTATATAGCTCCAACATATTCCGCAGCGCTTTACAATTCAATGGTTCATATACAGTAGCGGAATATAATGAGGTCAATCTGGGTGGTAGCCGGCCCAAGCTCTGGGGAGCCCAGCGGCCCAGGGTAAATTGCACTAATTATAATCCGCCACTGTCCACACTCTGCAGGCACAGGCATTGGCGCCGCTGATGTCAAATTTGCAGTGAGGCTGCCGCTGTGCTCCCACCCCCCCCTTCTTCTCGCACGTCATAACGTGCAGGAGGACGTAGCAAAAAGACTGCGGGTATTGAAGGAGGCACACACACAGCCCGCCCATCTCACTGCCGTGGAGGAGCTTCTTGTTCTGCTGGCCGGCCTGCTCAGCGGAGCCTCCTCCATTATGTGCTCTCCTGACCTGCTCCAGCCCGGCTGCTCTTCTCCAGGGATGGCACATTCACTGCAGGCTGAGGTGGCGGTGGGCACTGTACACAGGCTCCATGTACTTTGGTCTGCAGCCAAGCTGGAGCTGATGAGAGCTGCTGATTTGAGGTAAAGTTTTGCTTTTCGGTTTTGAATTTGCTCTATGATCGCACCTCCCTCCTACCAGGATCTGCTGGAGATCCACAGATATTCAGCTGTGGGCAGTATGGACTGGGGCAGGTATTCATCACACAGGATCATCTAACATTGTATCCTGGAGTCCTCTGTGTGACATTCTAAGGGCACTACTGTGTATCCTCACTGAGGACTATCAGTGCTGGGCATATTACTGCTTTGTGGGTAGAAGGGCAGCAGTGCCGTGTGATCAGGCATGCTTGGCAGTAGTGATGGGCTCTTTTTGATGATTCGGCTCAAAAGACAGCTCTTTCTTAAAATAATCCTGTGCTCCACCCTGTGATGAATACAGACCCTCCCCTGTACAGTGATCTCCTCATTATCCACCCTGTGATGAATACAGAACTCCACTGTGCAGTGATCTCCTCATTATACACCCTGTGATGAATACAGAATCTCTCCTGTACAGTGAGAACCTCATTATACACCCTGTGATGAATACAGACCCTCCCCTGTACAATGATCTCCTCATTATACACCCTGTGATGAATACAGAATCTCCCTGTACAGTGATCTCCTCATTATACACCCTGTGATGAATACAGTCCCTCCCCTGTACAATGATCTCCTCATTATACACCCTGTGATGAATACAGACCCTCCCTGTACAGTGATCTCCTCATTATACACCCTGTGATGAATACAGACCCTCCCCTGTACAGTGGAACCTCATTATCCACCCTGTGATGAATACAGAACCTCCAGTGTACAGTGATCTCCTCATTATACACCCTGTGATGAATACAGACCCTCCCCTGTACAGTGATCTCTCATTATACACGCTGTGATGAATACAGAACTCATGTACAGTGATCTCCTCATTATACACCTGTGATGAATACAGAACCTCCACTGTGCAGTGATCTCCTCATTATACACCCTGTGATGAATACAGAATCTCCCCTGTACACTGAGACCTCATTATACACCCTGTGATGAATACAGAACCTCCACTGTACAGTGATCTCCTCATTATACACCCTGTGATGAATACAGAATCTCCCTGTACAGTGAGAACTCATTATACACCCTGTGATGAATACAGACCCTCCCTGTATAATGATCTCCTCATTATACACCCTGTGATGAATACAGAATCTCCCCTGTACAGTGATCTCCTCATTATACACCCTGTGATGAATACAGTCCCTCCCCTGTACAATGATCTCCTCATTATACACCCTGTGATGAATACAGACCTCCCCTATACAGTGATCTCCTCATTATACACCCTGTGATGAATACAGACCCTCCCCTGTACAGTGAGAACCTCATTATCACCCTGTGATGAATACAGAACCTCCACTGTACAGTGATCTCCTCATTATACACCCTGTGATGAATACAGACCCTCCCCTGTACAGTGATCTCCTCATTATCACCCTGTGATGAATACAGAACCTCCACTGTACAGTGATCTCCTCATTATACACCCTGTGATGAATACAGAACCCCTGTACAGTGAGAACCTCATTATACACCCTGTGATGAATACAGACCCCCCCCTGTACAGAGATCTCCTCATTATGCACCCTGTGATGAATACAGACCCCTGTACAGTGACCTCATATACACCTGTGATGATACAGACCTCCTTGCAGGATCTCTCATATACACCCTGTGATGATACAGACCCTCCCCTGTACAGTGATCTCCTCATTATACACCCTGTGATGAATACAGACCCTCCCCTGTACAGTGATAACCTCATTATACACCTGTGATGAATACAGACCCTCCCTGTACAGTGATCTCCTCATTATACACCCTGTGATGAATACAGACCCTCCCCTGTACAGTGATCTCCTCATTATACACCCTGTGATGAATACAGACCCTCCCCTGTACAGTGATCTCCTCATTATACACCCTCGTGATGAATACAGACCCCCCTGTACAGTGATCTCCTCATTATACACCCTGTGATGAATACAGACCCTCCCCTGTACAGTGATAACCTCATTATACACCCTGTGATGAATACAGACCCTCCCCTGTACAGTGATCTCCTCATTATACACCCTGTGATGAATACAGACCTCCCTGTGACAGTGATCTCCTCATTATACACCCTGTGATGAATACAGAACCCTCCCTGTACAGTGAATCTCTATTATACACCCTGTGATGAATACAGACCTCCCCTGTACAGAGATCTCCTCATTATGCACCCTGTGATGAATACAGACCCTCCCTGTACAGTGAATCTCCTCATATACACCCTGTGATGAATACAGACCCTCCCCTGTCAGTGATCTCCTCATTATACACCCTGTGATGATACAGACCCTCCCCTGTACAGTAGATCTCCTCATTATACACCCTGTGATGAATACAGACCCTCCCCTGTACAGTGATAACCTCATTCTACAACCTGTGATGAATACAGACCCTCCCCTGTACAGTGATCTCCTCATTATACACCCTGTGATGAATACAGACCCTCCCTGTGCAGTGATCTCCTCATTATACACCCTGTGATGAATACAGACCCTCCCCTGTACAGTGATCTCCTCATTATACACCCTGTGATGAATACAGACCCTCCCCTGTACAGTGATCTCTTCATTATACACCCGTGATGAATGCAGAACCTCCCCTGTACAGTGAGAACCTCATTATACACCCTGTGATGAATACAGACCCTCCCCTGTACAGTGATCACATCATTATACACACTGTGATGAATACAGACCCTCACCTGTACAGTGATCTCCTCATTATACACCCTGTGATGAATACAGAACCTCCCCTGTTCAGTGAGAACCTCATTATGCACCCTGTGATGAATACAGACCCTACCCTGTACCGTGATCTCCTCATTATACACCCTGTGATGAAAACAGACCCCCCTTCCCTGTACAGTGAGAACCTCATTATACACCCTGTGATGAATACAGTCCTTCCCGTGTACAGTGAGAACCTCATTCTACACCTTTGTATGTATCTAGTGAAGCAGTAAAGACTGTTTTTAGCATTCTTGTTTCCTCAGATTGTCAGCTCTTCTGGACTGGGCCTTGCTCCTCTTTTGATTGTTGACAGTGAGACACCTGGTACCTTAACGATCAGCTCTTCTCATTGCTGACAGAAGCCGAATCTCCTCTGTTAGGGCTCGGACACCCTCTCCTACTTACATGCGAGTCTCTCGGATGAGACTCGGATGAGGCTGGAGCAGTGACCCTTAACGGCCTCTCCCTGTCAGGACGGGAGTTTCAGCTCCTTGTGTTTTTGTGCGGCTCCACACTCCGGTCCAGACAGGGAGAGGCCATTCAGGGTCACTGCTCCAGCCTCATCCGAGTGTCGTCCGAGAAACTCGCATGTCTGTCGGACAGTGTGTCCCTGCCCTTAACCAGTTGCTCTGTCTACTGTAGTGGCTGCAGACCAAACTGCACATGTGACTTTTACGGATTTGAATAGGGGGACAAATGTGCAGTAGATGGCCATGGCCACTAAATAGTAGACAGAGCAGCTCCAGTTGACAGCCTAGAACAGTTGACTGTCACTGGTGCTAGGTGTCGCACTCCTACTGATCAGACATTGCTGACCTAATCCCAAATCCCCATGTCCGCTTCACTGCGCGGCACCGCAGTGCGTTAAGGAGCCTCCTACTGCTGCAGCCCCCTCCTCGGCACCGCCCCTCGCTTCCTCTTTCCACGGTGGAACGCATTTATCAGCCTGGTGCTGCCGTCTCCTCCACAAAGGAGTAGGCGGCACTTCCTGCTTTATGCGTTCCACAGTGGAACACAGGCGGTCACTACTTCCTCCCGTATCTCAGTTATGGCAAGCAGAACGGAGCTGTGGGGGAACCAGGAAAGGTAAGTACAGATTTATTTTTTAATGAGTGCACGCTGACCAGAGGATTATGGGGGAGGGGGGCTGTATGGCGAGTTGTGAGGCTGCACTATGATATATGGAAGTCTGTGAGGTTGCATTATACTATATGGAGGGCTGTGAGGCAGTATTATACTATATGGAGCACTATGGGGTGCATTATGGTATTTGGAGGACTCTGGGGGTCCGTTATACTATATGGAGGACTATGAGGGTGCATTATGCTATACGGAGGACTATGGGGTGGAATTATGCTTATACGGAGGACTATGGGGTGCATTATACTATATGGAGGGCTATGGGGATGCGTTATACTATATAGAGGGATATGAACCTGTATTATATATATAGAGGGATATGAAGCTGCATTATACTATATGAAGGACTATAGAGGGTGCATTGTACTATGTGAAGGGCTGTTAAGCTGTATTATACTATATGGAGTGCTATCGGGGTGCATTATGCTATATGAAGAACTATGAGGCTGCATTATACTGTATGGAGGACTTTGGGAGTGCATTATACTATATAGAGGACTGTGAGGTGCATTATAATATATGGAGGGCTATGAGGGGTTGCATTATGCTATATGGAGAACCATAAGGCTGCATTATACTATATGGAGGGATGTGAGGCTGCATTATACTATATGGAGGAATATGAGGCTGCATTATGCTGTATGGAGGGCTTTGAGGCAGCATTATACTATATAGAGGATAATGGGGGTGCATTATAATATTTTGATTACTATGGGGGACTATGGGATGCCTTATAATACATAGATTACTATGAGAGTACATTGTCATATATGTTTCAATGATTTTTATTGGTTTAAAATGGCACAAAACTAAAGCATGTAATCGTGTTATTCATGAACAAATATGAGTACATTAAGTTACAACCATTTGACATAAGATCGTCTGGACAGGCTCTTCTACAATCGGATCAGATAATAGATGTTAAATATTATATAACTAGATTGCCTTCTAGCAAATGACTACAATAAAAATAGGTTATAAATTATAAATATAAATATATAGATCACAGGATAACAAATTATCTAAGATATAAGCCATGAATCTTATAACTCTGGTACCAGCTCGGGTATAACTCAAAAATAGCTGAGTTAAAAAGGGAATCCGACTGGTACCCTAGGTGTGCTACGGTTAATAAAAGGTACAGTAGTTTACTAACGATATAGTGATCATTAACAAATACTAAAGATTATAATTACAATTAAATTTTAATAACAACTGTTTAATTCTGATGGAAA
Source organism: Allobates femoralis (assembly GCA_033576535.1). Taxonomy (NCBI): domain Eukaryota; kingdom Metazoa; phylum Chordata; class Amphibia; order Anura; family Aromobatidae; genus Allobates; species Allobates femoralis. The sequence continues at coordinate 549,915,650 of JARQOC010000003.1, forward strand.
CTCAAATTGTTGCTCGATTTTATAGTGAGTGGGGGGGGAGATGGGTAAGGATCCTAGATACGTCTTATAAATGATGTATTAATGACAGAAATTTGATCCCTTGGATGCTTGTCTCAAAATGTATCTACTCTACTGGATTTTATATGCTATTGTCTTTTAACCCTGTATATAATTCCATTACGTTCCGGTCTCTCTCACCAATGGAAAAAGAGGGTATAGTTGGTTCCTGTCCTTCCATTTCGATTGGTACTTATTCAAAAGATTGTTCCGAAGAGAGAAAGAGAATTCAAATGCATTATGGCCAGCTATTGTATCTATTGTTTCCTCGATTTTTGGGGGAAGGTCATGTCTCCAATTGGCTGCAATTTTGATTTTGGCTGCAAGTATGATGTGTATTATTATGGCTCTATACCTGGTTGGTAATAGCTCTACACCTACTAATAGTAGTACTAATTCTTCTGTTAGATGTACCGTATATACTCGTGTATAAGCCGAGTTTTTCAGCCCAAAATTTGGGCTGAAAAGTCTCCCCCTCGGCTTATACACGAGTCAATACGGGTGGGGGCTGTGGAGGCTGGAGGAGGAGGGAGGGGAGAGGGCTCATGCCTGTAATGCACTGCTTCCCCGTCACGGGGGCGAGCATTATATATGCCCCCCAATGCTGGCACTCCCCCTTGGGAAAGAGTTATATATGCCCCCTCTCTGATCCCCCCCTCGAAGTGCTCCCCCCGCTTACATGGAATCCCGGCCGATCGCGGCTCTGCGTCTCGCGCGACGCCGAATCCCGGATGCACGGACCGATCGCAGCATAAAGAACGGACACCGCGCGAGCGGCGCGATAGAGACCGGGATGTAAGTGCAGGAGGGGGGAGGAGCATTGGGGGCAGCTGGGACCCCAGGGGGCTGCTTGGTACCCCTGAGGGGTGTGGTACCGCAGGGGGCTGCTGGGTACCCCTTGGGGGCTGCTGGGTACCCCCAGGGGGCAGCTGGGTACCCCCAGGGGGGCTGCTGAGTACCCCAGGGGGGCTGCTGAGTACCCCCAGGGGGCTGCTGGGTACCCCCTGGGGGCTGCTGGATACCCCTTGGGGGCTGCGGGGTACCCCCAGGGGGCTGCTGGGTACCCCCTGGGGGCTGCTGGGTTACCCCCAGGGGTGCTGGGTACCCCAGGGGCTGCTGTATTACCCCTGGGGGCTGCTGTATACCCCCAGGGCTGCTGTATATACTGCTGGGGCCTGTATACCACTGGGGCTGCTGTATACTACCACTGGGGCTGCTATATACTACCACTGGGGAGGCCTGTATACCACTGGGGGGGGCCTGTATACCACACTGCTGGGGGCTGTATACCTGTGCTGGGGTCCACCCTCGGCTTATACACGAGTCAATAGGTTTTTCCAGATTTTTGGGGCAAAAGTAGGGGGTCGGCTTATACACGGGTCGGCTTATACACGAGTATATACGGTAAGCTTATTCTGGTGATGCTATTTATTAGAAGTTGAATTTTAGACCAGTATGTTTTAAGTTTCTTGCAGCTCCTGAAAATATGCGAAAGTGTACCTATTTCAGAGCATTCTCTCCAGCATAGAGGAGAATTATGGGGATACATTTGGTGGAGTCTGTGTGGTGTAAGGTACCATCTGGTATAAGTCTTATAATGTGTTTCAATCAGCTGAGAATTTCTGATGTGCGTATAGATGTTTTGATAAATGGTTTGCATTCGGTTGATATCAATTTCCACTTGAATCTCCTTCTCCCAAGCTGTTATGCTTATGGATTTAATGAAAGAAAGATCCTGGTTTAGAGTTTGGTAATTATTTTAGTCTTCCAGTGTAACGTATTTTGGGGGTTCTTAATCATTTGAGTTATATTTTGTGGTAGAAAAAAATTAATTGAATGCGATTCCATTAATGTATGAATTTTGGACCATGTAGTTGCTTCAGTTTGACTCAATGAGAATTTTCTTTTGAGGTGTTCGAAGGGGAGGAGACCTCCTGAGTTATCTAAAATGTCAGAGACGGTATCAATTCCTGCTTCTTTCCACGTGTTTATCTTTATTTTTGGAGCAATTATTGCTAAGATTTCAATGTTTATCCAGTTCGGAGGTGCTGGTGCAAAATGTGTAGAGGATAGGTTAAGTAAGGCTCTCCATGTTTTAATTGCCGCTTTGACTAATATATTTTTTGGTAGAGTTTTCTTCTTGTCACAGAGGTACGCAATTAAAAGCAAATTCATTTTATTTCTTACATTTTTTGGTTCTTCCAATCCTAACCATGCTGGTCTTTCATTGACCATCCACCAATTATAGCTAAGTTTAATAATTGTCGCTTGCAGATAGGCACTAATATTGGGGATGGCCAGACCTCCATTGTTTCTGCTTTTGGAGAGCGTTGATTTCGCTACTCTGGGTTTTAGTTTATTCCATATAAAGTTGAGTAACTGTGTTTGAAATTTCCGCAGCCACTTTACCGGTATAGAGAGGGGAATAGATCTAAATTTATAAAGAAGCTTGGGAAGGAGACACATTTTATATGCATTAACTCGGCCTAACCATGAGATCTCTAATTTAGTTAAATGTTGTATATCAGATTGAATGGTTTTATAAATATCTTCCAAATTTACGTGAGTAATTAAGGATGAGGGTTTAGTTAGATATATACCTAGGTGACTTATATTTTCTTTCTCCCAGTCCAGAGTCGTTTCAGACTTGAGTATTTCCAATAACTGTGGCGTTAAGTTGAAACTCAAAACTTGGGCTTTTGTTAAGTTTATTTTATACAGAGATATGTTAGAGAATAGCTGGATAGTATTTAGGAGGTTTCTTATAGAGTTTAGGGGATCAGTGAGTGTAATGAAGATGTCGTCCGCAAATAAGGAGATTTTGAATTGCCTTTGGTATATTGGAATTCCCTTAATTAAAGGGTTCAAAAAGAATGGGAGAGAGAGGGCACCCCTGCCTAGTCCCATTGGTCAAAGGAATCTCCTCGGAGAGACAGTTGTTGGTAAACACTCTGGCTGAGGGGGAAGAGTACAAGGAACTGATTGCATTGATAATTTCTCCCTTGAAACCAAACCTGTTTAAGGTCTGAAAGAGGAAGTCCCAATGGACTCTGTCGAATGCTTTTTCAGCATCGACAGCAACTACCAGGGCTGGGATACCCTCTCTCTCCACGTGTGAAATTAGATTTATGGCTCACCTTGTTGAGTCTGTAGTACCTCTACCTGAGACAAAACCTACTTGGTCAATCGATAAACAAAGAGGGAAGTTAGGGCACCAGGGCCGGCCGCTTCATGGGCGGATAAATTAGTGGAGCAATCAGCAGTTCACCGGCGGTGCCTGTCTCAACAGCACAACAAACGTCCAATCTTTAAATAAAGTGGAGACGGCACTCACCCATCTGAAGATCGGTGTTTTATTCAAGGAAACTTGACATTCCGTGCAGGGAGGGAGGGAAGAAGCCAAGGTGACGACGGCACCGTTTCGCGCTTGTGCGCCGTGGAAGCGCACAAGCGCGAAACGGTGCCGTCGTCACCTCGGCTTCTTCCCTCCCTCCCTGCACTGAATGTCAGGTTTCCTTGAATAAAACACCGATCTTCACATGGGTGAGTGCCGTCTCCACTTTATTTAAAGATAAAACCTACTTGGTCCTTGTGCAAAAGGAGGGGGGCTACTTTTTGTATTCTAGTTGTAATTGTTTTGGTTATAGTTTTTAGGTCCGAATTAAGGAGGGAAATTGGCCGATAGTTACGAACATCATCTTTATCTCCTTTACCTTTGTAAATAACAGAAATGAATGCTTGTTGCATTTCATCTGGTAGTCTACTATGAGCTGAGGTGAGGTAATTTGCAAGTTTGACTAGGTAGGGGGCAAGGTGTGATTTGAAAGTAGTGTAACACTCATTTTGGAGACCGTCCGGACCTGGGGATTTATTCTTTTGTAATGAGTTAATGGTTTGAACGATCTCCAACTGCGTATAAGGAGAGTTAAGTGTTTCCAGCTGATCTGCTGACAAAGAGGGAAGATTTAGGGTATGTGCACATTAGACGTTTGTGCATCTCTGCATCCCGACCGGGAACCGTTGGACACTGGCAGAAACTGAGTTTTCTGTTCTCAGGCTTTGTGTCGTTTTTTCAAGCGTTTTTTGCTCGTTTTCCGCCCGTTTTTGCAGCGGTTTTGTCGGCGGTTTCTCGGCGTTTTTCTGGGCGGTTTTGAAAACTGGGTTTTTGGGAAACTGTCTTCTTTGAGGCTCCACATAAAGTTGACTTTGAACTTGGGTGAAAAAAAAAAAAAAAAATAGGCAAATTGATGGCATCACTTCCTGTTCCACCATTAAAAGACCCAAAAAATTGTGACGAAGCTGTGTGAGGGCATCAGAGTGCTAGTGAACATGCCCCGACCCCGTATCTTGCGCCTGCGGAGGCCATACCGCCAAGTATTGCTACTAGGCATCCTCCAGTGGCTCCTATGTGATCAAGACGAGGAGAATGAGGTAAGCCAAATTAACACTTCATAGAAAGTATGTCCGCTGACTTTTTAGCGTGCTGGAATAGATATGTTCATTTTTTAGGGTTAAAGAATGCATGTTGGGTACATTTTTGTTGGCACTGAAGCGCAATATAGTGTAATGGGGTGTCTTTGTTCTGTAATTATACGCATCATCAGCTGCCGCTCCTCGCTGCCAACCGACATCAAGAAGCATGTGTTTGTTAACACAATGTTGGTTTTTTAAAAGCAGACTTGTCATCCGAAAGACCCTTTTTCCTGTCAAACTTGTTATGTCATATGGTCCTTTTCTGTTAAATTGTGTGTAGTAGTATGTCTGTTGATTTTTTTTTTTTTTTTTTGGCCCTTTATTGCCTTTTACACAGGACCAGCAACCTCCCAGAATGTGGGTACATCCCCTACTCCAGACCCGTGAAAACAAGGGACACTTTGCGATGCTGTACCAAGATCTCCGAAGGTAAACCAAATAATCGCAATTTGATACGTTTAGGCATTTTTCAAAATAAATGGCTGTGATGGAGCTTTTAAAGAATTGGGAGGCTCATATAAGGGTAGAGTGGGGTGACCGAGGGAGGGAGAGGGGTAGAATCAGGGAGAGAGACAGAGGGTGAGATTTCTGGTGCTTTAAATGCCGCGTCCCAAAATTGTGAAAAGGCAAAAAATGAAGTCAATTAAGTGTAAAATCATCTTTGTGTTTTCTAACTAATTTTTGGGATTTGTGATCTTGAGATATACATAGATCAATACATAGCAAGATATCCTGCAAGATAGCTTGAGAGAGAGATATGTACCTTCCAAGCTACATAGGCCGAGTTAGGGCAGACACGGTCCCTCCCTCACATTGTTAAGTTTGGATTTTTCAAGTACGGCGAGCAATTACTCCAGCAGAGCGTCGTGTAACACAATCCTTACAACGTCCTGTCCATGCATACTTCTTTTAAAATCTATCTCCTTTTTATGGAAGTGATGCGCTCTTTGCCTTTTTTGGCGTAAGCAGACAGGACAAAATGACAATATGGTCTCACTTACCATACACATAGATAGCGTTGTTTCAAGGAATTAATGGTCGTACACTTGATTGTCCTTTGGGCGACGTTGCTCAGCTCTAGTCGTTTCTATTCTTGCACACAAACGCACAATGTCCTCCTCACAAACATTCTCTGTGGCCCTGTTACGGCTTAAAGTGTACGCATCGTCTCCAATGCTTTGTGGGTTGCGTGGTTGTTGAGCATCAACCTCCCCAATGACTTGAAATTTGAAATTGGCCCAAAAATTCAATGTATTATATTTTGGTCCAAAAATTAATTAGTTTATCGGTAATGTATTATCAACCTTTTTTTATTTTTTAAAAAATCATATTTTTAGATACCCTGACAAATTTGTGGCCTTCTGCCGTCTGACCATCGTGGCGTTCGATGACCTATTGCAGCTTGTGGCTCCGAAAATCACACTACAAAATACACGATTCCGGAATGCGATTGGAGCCGAGGAAAGACTGCTCATCACTTTACGGTAAGGGGTCCCGCTTTGAATCCAACAGCATATATTGACAAGTGATTCATTGAGTCACCAGATAAATAGACATGCGATAGCACATTCGGCATGCTCAGTTGCTGTAGAATGTGCCAGGTTGTCTAACATGGTGGTCACAAACAGCTCCCCTGTGTGTCCCCAACATCCCACCTCTTTTTCAACCTCTTCCACACTGTGTGTGTTTCCACCATCATGTCCCCTACTTTGGCCCATCAAGGCCCCAGTGGGGCCCACTCGTATCCAACACTGTTCCCCCTCCTTGCCCCTGTCATGATGCCCTTAATTTCAGCATAATTTTCCAGCCAACTCGACTTCATCAGCCGATGTTGCATGTCGCTTCAACGTTGTTTGGCGTAGATTAGTTTGCTACACGCTTTCTCAAAATGTGTTTTACTCTAGTGTCGTACCTTGGTTCATGTCCCTTATTTTGACACCATGTTTGACTCCCTATTACGTGTTGTGACCTGGGAAGATTCCCAGTGTGTGTTTTGTCTCTACCAAGCCCGATCCTTCCTTTTTGTTGAAAGTAAAGTTTGGAGCCCATTTTTCCCAATTAACAATATGGACGATCTACAGAGTTAGGCATTTTTTAATAGTGTAATCTGATGCCATTTTGAAAATGTGACAGCACATATCTAATTCAAAAATGTAAGTAAATGTGGAGATAAGGCCACTTTTTCAACCTAAATGGATTGGCCAAAGTAGTTACAAATGTATTTTTGGAAGAACAACCTGCCTCATCTTCATCCCTTCTTCCAAAAATTGCATTCTGAAAAATGGGTCCTTCTTGTTTATTTGGAATAAAAAAGAGATTAAATTATTAAAATGATCCTGCAATGTCTGCTGCACTTTGTATGCTCCAATTATCGTGATAATCAAATACTCTGGATCATGTGTCTTAATTTTCCTTTTTTTTTTTTTTTTTTTACACAGATTCCTGGCTACTGGGGAGAGCTACGGTTCGCTCCATCTTCAATTCAGGGTTGGAAAAAGCACCATTTCACATATTGTCAAGGTGACGTGCACTGTCATCTGGGAGCAGTTGCAGCCCTTAGTGATGCCTTCTCCAACCGAGGAGACTTGGTTGCAGGTAGCGGCAGGCTTTCAGGCTGTGGCCAACTTCCCAAACTGCATCGGTGCAGTCGATGGCAAACATATCCGTGTGAAACAGCCTCCTCGATCAGGATCACGCTTCTATAACTACAAGAAGTTTTTTTCCGTGGTCCTGATGGCGGTGGCTGATGCTCATTACCGATTTGTTGCCATCGATGTTGGTGCCTATGGTAGTACAGGGGATTCTCGTGTGTTGAGAAACTCACAAATTGGCCTGCAAATACTCCAAGATCAACACACATTACCTGCTGATAGACCTTTGCCCGGTTCCACGGATGCAGTCCCCTACGTGATGGTATCGGATGAGGCTTTTCCTTTGATGCCGAACCTGCTGCGCCCATACCCACGTAGGGGACTGGATGACCGTCGTAGGGTGTTCAACTATCGGCTAAGCCGGGCACGCCGAACCGTGGAATGCACCTTTGGTATCATGACTAGTCAGTGGAGGGTCTTGCATTCAGCCATTCAGGTGTCCCCAAACACAATTGATTCTGTAATCAAGGCATGCTGCGTCCTTCATAATTTTGGTCGCAAATATGGAAACGACAACATGGAAGGATTGCAGCTGCCTTTATTACAGACAGCTATCAATTGGGGTTTGGGGCGGCCTCACAATTATGCCTTGCATGTACGAGACACCTTTGCTGACTATTTCATGAGACCAGAAGGTGCCGTGTCCTGGCAGTACAGCGCTAGCCATGTGCCAACTCCCACCCTAAATTGAAGATGTTGATTTCAGTTTTGAGGGCATCCCTGGCAGACTGGCGAAGGTCTGGATTGTGGCGACCACAACGTTTGGGGCTGTTTGCCTGAATTGTGCATCCAGCCAGGATTGGCTTGCCGACTTATTTACCCCTACCATCTTTACCAAAACTGGTTAAACCAGATCCCCATGACGTTTTGGGATGAAGGCCATGGATGGTGTGGGTCACACCACGTGCTTTTTGTGGACAACTTTCACATTTTGTGAAATTCTGTTAGTTTTCATTTGCTTTTGAACCTGCGAATTTTAGTTTACAGCCTACAATGTGGCTTTCAAATACATGTAATTAAAAACCCAACAAATATTTCAAAAGCTTGGTTTATTTTTTTCACACTTAAATGAAAATTTGAAGCAAAGTAAAATGTGTACACTTCCAAAAAATGCAAAACACAAACATATAGGCCAAGAACATACCTACATGTGTCTTTAATTTTCATCCTCTGTCAAAGCAAAGTGATGTCCAAGAAAACAATGGATAAACAGAACAAAGTATTTGACAGGAGCGATCAACCCAATAAAAAACATTTCAATTCAATTGTGTAAAATGTGGAGGTTCAACATCTCCTCCAAACATGGATTGGCCCGACATTTGTACACTTGCCGAGCTGTCGGCCATACTTAATTGGTCCCGAAAAGATGGGTAAGTTTCGCCTACACCCTGCGGACGTGGCCGAAAACCATGTGCATCTGTATTTCGCACGGCCATTTGTGGTGGAAACACATTTGATGGTCCAGAATTGGGAACACTACTAATAGACCGTGTCGGTTCAAAGACTTGGGCAACGGCGTTTAGTATAGTGACCGTACTAGGGATTTGCTGCTTGGAACGGTAATACTCTATTAAAAGATATAACACCGACAGAAAGGAGGACTCCCGCTCTGGCCCTATTTCACGGAGAGAAGCAGCTACATGTGCCCCCGCTATATCATAACGGTCTTCTAGCTCCGCTCTTTTTAACATGCCGATGGCCTCGTGAGCTAACATGGACTGTGTGTGTTTAGCTGGTTGTTTTTGACCCCTACGTGTGTATGCTGTGTGACTCTGGCTTGGGGTTGGGGTTGGGGTTGGGGTTGGGGTTGGGGTTGGGGTTGGGGTTGGGGTTGGTGATCGCATGCTACTCGATGCCTCTCCTCTAGATGTTGCCGACACAGCTCCGGAAAGGGAACAGGAGCTTTGACTTCCCCCATCCGTTTCCAGCAAAATACTTGTGGAGGAAGTTGTTGTTGAGGCACTAAAATTTAACACGGAATCATCATCTGTTGCCGTCCCTGACACTTCTGCAACATTGCTTGGGATAGTTATATTGCCAGCCGTTCTAAAAAACACAAAAAAGGGTTTTAGTGATTGCTTACATATTACAAGGTACATATTAATGAAATCCAAACCTAGCTATCATGCGCCGACTTGCATTGTGAATTTGGCCTGTAATTTTGCTGTGGTATAGCATTTGCCGTTGCTTAATACAATTTTTTAGTTTAGGCCACTCCTCCAATCAAAATATCCAATTTTGAACGTTTGCTAAAGAATAATTGAAGATGAACTGCTCCTCTGGCATATTGGGAGTACCATCCAACACAGCCACGCATGGCTAAGGCCATAATCAGACGCACGTTGCCCCACAATCTCAAACAACTCCTGCACTGTTCTGGCCTACACCATTGCTGCTCCTTACTGATGTGTTTGCACTCCTGTCCTGCTGCTTTTGGCTGTGGGTTATTTAACTGACTGTTGAAATGTAATTACTTACGGGCGCAGAGTGCGACTCGTGATGGTGAATTGCAGCTCATTATAAAACGGGCATTTTTTTTTTGGCGGGGATGCACCACTTTTTTCCGTCTTGGACAGGTATTTGGTGAAGGCATCACGTACCGACTTCCACCTTTTTCGAACATCGTCTTCTATAAAGGAAAGCATAGAGATTTGCCTTTAGACAACTTTAAACACACCAAAATATAACGTATCAACCCATGTCTAATGGGCCCCCACTACTTGTGGCCAAACAAACTTGTTAACCAGATGTACTATTGTTTAAGACAAGTCTGAAGCACAGGAAAGGGCTTATGGCCTTCCAAGTTAATTTATCCAGCAGCCTCCACAGTGGTGTATCCAGCAGCCTCTCCTGTTTCATGAAACTGCCGTCACAGTGGTGCTATGTTCATGCAGCCAGAAAAAGGTGTATACATGCATCTCAAAAATGAGCCAAATTGAACACGTGCTTGTAAGCCCCCCCAGCTGCTAGTGACCATTGTGCAAGGTGATTTTTAGACATAGGACGCAATATATGTTGTGGCCCAAATACCCCTTACCCACGAGTATGGAATTTAGGTGTTTTGGCAAGCCGGACAATAACATACCGATGATATTTTGCATGTCACGCCCTGCCTCTTCAAATTCGGGGAATAATTGGCGACAGATTGCCGTCCATGACACAGCTTTTTTTTGGCGGTCACTATATGCCGGACACGCGGCATCCCAGATCTCCGGGTGTGCTTCGATCTACAAGAGACAAAGATTGTTTATTTTGAGTTATGGCACAAACAATTTATTCTGAAAAAAGCTTTGTCTTCTCCAACAGTCATACTGGCCTGACCCCCTCCACTGACTCAAGGCTGGACCAATGTGTGATAATGTGCCATACTGTCCTGGAACGCTTCACAGCATCAGTACACAAACACTATGGCCTGCTGTGGCATACTGTCCCATGGTTAATTGATCGCATCCCGGCGCAACTTCTGCCAGGCCAGGGGGTCCTGGGTCTGCACGAGTTAAGCGGTGGCAGCACAGGCCTGGGACACGTCAACCAAGTATGACACAACTTCCCCAGTGCTGCCAACGCTGACCTCTGGCTGGCCCACGTCCCAAGATCGAAGCCACATGCCCATAGGGCTCCCAGACGTTCTCTATGGCTGGCACACACCTCAGCCTGCCAGCAACATGCCCCTAGGGCTGAAAGAGGTGCACAATTGCTGGTACATGTCCCCCACGGCCATCCCCATCCCCCCTGCCCTGCCACATGTCCCCCTAGTGCAGGCACATCTCCCCCTGGCCAGGCACATGTCCCCCTGGCCAGGCACAAGTCCACCTTGGCCATCCCCATCACCCCTGGCCAGGCACATGTCCCCCTGGCCAGGCACATGGCCCCCGCGGCCAGCAACATCACCCCTGGCCAGGCACATGTCCCCCAAGTGCAGGCACATGTCCCCCGCGGCCATCCCCATCCCCCCTGCCCTGCCACATGTCCCCCTAGTGCAGGCACATGTCCCCCTGGCCAGGCACATGTCCCCCTGGCCAGGCACATGTCCCCCGCGGCCATCCCCATCCCCCCTGCCCTGCCACATGTCCCCCTAGTGCAGGCACATGTCCCCCTGGCCAGGCACATGTCCCCCTGGCCAGGCACAAGTCCACCTTGGCCATCCCCATCACCCCTGGCCAGGCACATGTCCCCCTGGCCAGGCACATGGCCCCCGCGGCCAGCAACATCACCCCTGGCCAGGCACATGTCCCCCAAGTGCAGGCACATGTCCCCCGCGGCCATCCCCATCCCCCCTGCCCTGCCACATGTCCCCCTAGTGCAGGCACATGTCCCCCTGGCCAGGCACATGTCCCCCTGGCCAGGCACATGTCCCCCGCGGCCATCCCCATCCCCCCTGCCCTGCCACATGTCCCCCTAGTGCAGGCACATGTCCCCCTGGCCAGGCACATGTCCCCCTGGCCAGGCACAAGTCCACCTTGGCCATCCCCATCACCCCTGGCCAGGCACATGTCCCCCTGGCCAGGCACATGGCCCCCGCGGCCAGCAACATCACCCCTGGCCAGGCACATGTCCCCCAAGTGCAGGCACATGTCCCCCGCGGCCATCCCCATCCCCCCTGCCCTGCCACATGTCCCCCTAGTGCAGGCACATGTCCCCCTGGCCAGGCACATGTCCCCTGGCCAGGCACAAGTCCACCTTGGCCATCCCCATCACCCCTGGCCAGGCACATGTCCCCCTGGCCAGGCACATGGCCCCCGCGGCCAGCAACATCACCCCTGGCCAGGCACATGGCCCCCGCGGCCAGCAACATCACCCCTGGCCAGGCACATGTCCCCCAAGTGCAGGCACATGTCCCCCGCGGCCATCCCCATCCCCCCTGCCCTGCCACATGTCCCCCTAGTGCAGGCACATGTCCCCCTGGCCAGGCACATGTCCCCCTGGCCAGGCACATGTCCCCCGCGGCCATCCCCATCCCCCCTGCCCTGCCACATGTCCCCCTAGTGCAGGCACATGTCCCCCTGGCCAGGCACATGTCCCCCGCGGCCATCCCCATCCCCCTTGCCCTGCCACATGTCCCCCTAGTGCAGGCACATGTCCCCCTGGCCAGGCACATGTCCCCCAAGTGCAGGCACATGTCCCCCTGGCCATCCCCATCACCCCTGGCCAGGCACATGTCCCCCTGGCCAGGCACATGGCCCCCGCGGCCAGCAACATCCCCCCCTTGCCTGGCACATGTCCCCCTAGGGCTGGCACATGCTTTCGCTGCTGGACCATACTTACCAAAGTCAGCAGACGGGGCACGTTGATCTGCATCCTCCGATACCACGCCATCGTCGTTCTTGTTTTTGGTCCTGTTCCAGATTCCGGCTTCCTGTTTCTTGTCGGCGGTTCCCGTCCCAAAAACGCCGACGTTCGATTGCCCGACGTTTTCTCGGCGGATTTGCTCATCTCCATTCTCCCCAATGGCTCCAAAACCGGCGGACAACGCTGGAAAGACGCGCAAAAGAAGTCACTTGCTCTATTTTTGAAAACCGTTGACAAAACTCAGTTTTGTCTGAGAAAACTCAGTTTTCAAGGAAACCGACCAGAAGAAAACCGTTCTAATGAAGACAGAGTTTTCAAAAATCCATTGACTAGCATGTTAATCCAACCGCTGGTTAGGATTAACATAAATTAACATAAAACGGCGCGGAAAACGCCGACGGAAACCGGGACAAAGCAGCCCAGAAAACGTCTAATGTGCAGATACCCTTAAGGAGTCTAAGAAGTTGTTTATATTCTGTTTTTGTGGAGGGGTTTCTGTTGAGTCATTTTTCAGATTATACAGCTTTTTGTAAAATTTGGCAAAGATCTCTGTAATATTTTGGGGCGTTTTATGAGTTACATTTTGGTCATCCCTTATTTGCACGGTTCTAGTTTTTAGTCTGTGTATCTTGACTTTCACAGCTGAATTATTTTGTCATATTCTGAAGTGAGTAAAGCTTTCAAATTAATTCGAAGTTGAAGTATCTCCTTATGAGTATCTTCTCTGGGGGCGCTGATTTGATTCATCTCCAGTTCTCTGATTCTTTTAATTATTTTTCTTCCGTTTGATTTTTTTCACGTTTTAATCTGGAGTTTAATTGGATGAAGTGTCCTCGTATGAGTGCCTTGTGAGCTGTCCAGAGGGTGGTTATTGGGATGTGGCCAGTATCGTTGTCTTCAAAATAGAAGTTTAGAGCTTTTTCCAATTGGTCTTTATATTGAGGGTGAAATAGTAGGTAAGAGTTTGCCCTCCATACCTTATGACTGGAATAGTTGGGATGTTGGGCTATTTCAAAAATTATTGGGGAATGGTCTGACCAGGCTCTTGGTAGGATATTTATTGATTTAAATTTGTGGAGAGTATTAATATCCGATAATACCAAATCTATTCTGGCAAATGATTTGTGGGCATCTGAATAATGGGAGTACTCTACAGAGGATGTATTGAGACAGCGGAATGTGTCATAAAGTTCTTCTCTATGTAACCAAGGATCAAGGGAGGTATTAGAATTTCTACATTTGTTTGAGGAATCTAGTAGAGGATTAGGAACCGCATTAAAGTCACCAAACATAATTACGTGACCTTTTTTTGCCTTTTGAACAATCTTAATGAGTTTATTAAGGACAGAAATTTGACTTTTGTTGGGGGCATGTAGATTGACTAGAGTATATAACACGTCATCAAGTTTACATATTAAGATCAGGAATCCTTTTGTTTGGGGGGGCAAGAGACCCAGATTAAGGATGAATATTCTCACCTTGCCTAAGTCCAGGGGAGGGGTTGGATTGCCCAATATGCAGGCGTATTTTCTGGCCTCCTCTCTCATTAGAGCCCTAGACTGGCACTATAATGCATCTTCTAAGAAGTGGGTGGGGGTGGAGCAAGAGGGTCTGGGGACCCCGTTGAAGCATCTGCTTTGGATCTCCCCTAGAGACCTTACGGACGTTGTGCCCCTGACAGATATGACTAGGACAACCTTAAAGATATGGCACTCAGTAACGAGAACTCTCCACACAGATGACAGCCTTAGCCCTCTGGCCCCCCTCTTCTCCAGTCCTTCTTTCTCTCCTGGATTTGGTAGACAAAGATTTTTATGTTAGCAGAGCGTGAACGATACCCGACTGGGCCAGACCCTGTCCGACGGTGATTTACCCTCGTTGGCAGAACTACAATCCAAAGATCCCACGAGGCCGCTTGAGTGGTTTGAATATTTCCAATACAGAGCATTTCTGTACGCAGATGACCACTCATGCAGGGTGAGATCGACACCTAATGAATTGGAACAGTTATTCCAATTAGAGTCTTCCCCGAGACGCAAAATATCGGCCCTATACCAGGCGCTAGGGTCCTTGAGAAATCAGGGTACTCTATACTTTCAGCGTGCATGGGATAGAGAGTTGGGGAACAGCATCTCAGATGGTGATTGGCAGAAATGCTTTCTATTTACCCATAAACTAGCTAGCGCTTGTACTGCACAAGAAAGAAGTTACAAGTTGCTTACTAGATGGTACTTATGTCCGACAACTCTTCGGAGCATGTTCCCTGGAACCTCTGACACATGTTGGCGCTGCGAAGAAGAGACAGGTACAATGTTACACATCTGGTGGAGTTGCAGGGGAATCCGGCGGTTCTGGTCTGACATATTTAACGCATACACCCAGATAACAGGTAAACGAACCGAATGTTGCCCAGAGTCGGCTCTGTTATCTATCTTTCCTGGCCCTGTTGGACTCCAAAAGAAAGATATTCTTCGCTTTTGTGTCTCGGCCGCACGGGCTGTGATCCCGAGGTTCTGGAAATCGACCCGAGTTCCATCCTTGCTTGACTGGTCCAGGGAATTGATGGACATTTTTCGAATGGAGGAGCTTTCAGCGGAGGCATCGGGATCTCGTGACAAATTCTCGAGGATCTGGTTCGATTGGATTATTTTCCAGGAGTCTGCGGACTTCAGGAATATCCTGGATGATACAGACATATCGACATGACCCCTGGTGGACGGAGAGACTGAGTAACATGTACCCTCCCCCCTTCCCTTACTTTACCTTTCTCATTACATGGCCCCTCTTACCCCTGTTCTGTTCCTCTTTTTGATTACCCTTCCTCATCTTTCTTTTCCCTTCTCTCTATATTGTGATATACCTACTCTTTATCAGTTCACGTATTCTTTCTCGGCACCCAGCACCCCTGGATTTCGGCGTACTCCGAACAGTGCTAATAACTAATTGTTTATAGATACGAGAAGCCTTCTGGGTAACAGCTTCCCCTATTGATATCCCAGGCATTGGTAGAGCCTGTAGGAGCCTTATGGTAAGTAGGTTAATGGGGTTATACTTTAAACACTGGGTAATCCTAGTGGAAGTAGCAAAGGAATTTTGATTTTCGGGCTGAGATCAGAGTCTCCTAGAGATTAGATTATCTCTCCACCCAAAGAAGAGCTATTTAATTGTATAATTGTTATTTGCCTATTTTGAATTGTTAACTGTGACTCAGCTAAACAGTCACCAGAATGGTGCCACCGGATTATGACTGTTTATTTCAAGGACGATAGCATCACTTTGTTTTGATTTGTTTTATTTCTTACCAATATGACAACTGAATGTATGTATATTCCTATTTTGCTTTTCAAAACTCAATAAAAATAAGATTAACCAAAAAAAAAAAGATCAGGAATCTTCCCTCCTCGTCTCTAATCACCTCAATCTCTTCAAATTTTAGAGTTTCTTTAATGATTATAGCTACTCCTGATTTTTTCTTTTTGTTAGAAGAATATGTGTGGAAATTTTTTGTTGCTAAAGTTTGGGGTGTTGTCTAATTTGAACTTAGTCACTTGTAAACCAGCTATGTCTATGTTATATTTTATAATGTCTTTCCAGACAGAATATCTTTTTTGCGGGGAGTTGAGACCGTGAACGTTTAAGGACAAAAACTTATTGGTCATAATCAGTATGGGATGCTTGTAAGTAGAGCACTAGAATAGTTCCAATAGAGTGGGTTATGAATGCAGGGAAAGGAGGTCGGGTTGCATATTTTGGGTTGTCCATCGTATAACAAGTTAACATGAAACTACACTTACTGCTGGTGTAAGTAATAACTAAATACAAGAGTAATAGAGGAGCAATCATTAAATGATGTTTACTCTAAATTATATTAGGTGGAAGGTTAGTTATAACCTATACGATACTTCCACTCGGGCTGAAGTTTTGGCCTATTGTGCGATAAAGACCTTTTAAGCTTCATAAAGCGGGACTAGATTGGATCATCTCCCAGGGTCTGAGATTTGAAGACTTCTTAAGGTCTGCAGGCCATTTTCCACTTCTTCAATGGTTATAGTCTTATCCTTATGAGAGAATATGACTGTGTTAGATGGGCGTCCCCATCTGTAGGGAATTTTTTTAATTCTTAGTAGATCCGTCACTGGTTTAAGATTTTTTCGTCTGCTCATTGTCTCCTTGGAGATATCTGTAAAGATTTTAATTTTTTCATAGGGGGGTGGGAGAGAATTATTCAGTTTCATGTAATTGGTTATTGAGTCTCTAGTCTGAAAAAATTAAAATTTGACAATTACATCTCTGGGTATTGCTTCAGAGAGATGTTGCGGCTTTGGCAATCTGTGAGCTCTCTCTATCAAGTATTCAGTTTCCGACAAGGAAGGTACAATTTTCCTGATTAGATTTTTCATGTAGGTGAGGAGCTCTGAGTTTTTTTACCTTCTCTGATATCCCTGTAAACTTCAAGTTACTTCTCCTGTCTCTGTCCTCTCTATCTGCCACCTTGTCTTTTAGGAATTTAATCTCTCCCCTCATCTTCTCCTGATCTAGTTTTAGTTTTTTACTTTCCTCTTTCAAATCTCTGACTTCCCTCTCTGTATGCTCCGTTCTTGTTACAATAGAAGCCAGAGCGAACTTCATTTCCTCAAACTGTTCCTCCAAATCCTCTTTGAGGAATTGTTTGAAGGACGAGAACGACGAAGAGAAGAGCTCTAAAAAGAAGTCTCTATCTAGGACCTGGCTTGCATTTGAATGAGGCCAAATGAATTCAGGAGATGTCTCCTTTCTCAACCTCTGTCTTAAAGGGCTTCTAAGTGAGTTATCCCCTTCCTCATTTGAATCTTCAGAGGGTCTTTGGTATGTTTTGGACACGAGTGGAGAGTCCGTTTGCTTTCTTTTGGTGGTTGTTAAAGAATTTTCATAGGACATTTCGTCATCAAGGGAAGAGCTTGTGTTATCAGTTTGAGGTGCATTGTCGCTACTACTATTTACCTCTACCTCCTGTTTGTTCATCTCTATTGAGGATAGTGTGGCTTTATTATTGACTTGTTTTTTTTTTGTTATCAGTTATAATGTCAGGGTTACTAGATTTTGAGATATTATTAGATTTTGCTTTTGATGGCATGGTCTCTTCAAGAGATATGGGGTCTCTATAAATATGCCTGAGATCCAGTATTTGAGCAGATTTATTTTCTAAATACCTCCTTATAACCCTTCGACCTACGAGATATACACTTAGCGTGCTATTTCAAGCCGAGTTCAGAGTGCACAGATCCCAGTCAGAAAGGGATTTTACATACGTTAGATATATGGGAGATACTCAGGTATGAGAAACACAAAGTGTTAAAGCAGCGAGTAGTGCAATACTATTAAAGTTGTCAATTATAGGTCGGTATAGTTGAGATCATAAAGTGATAGAAAATGTAGAGGAAAGGTAAAGGGTAAGAGAGCTAGAGGTCAGAAGTGGAGGTAGAGAGCCTGAGGCCTCCGGACAGAGGAAAACGGCGGAACAGGGCAGAAAGGAGGGAAGGAGAACAGCGAGCAAAGGTACCCGCTTTACTCCATTGTCTGCGAAGCTCGAGTGCGTTGTCGGCCTGCCGGCCTCGCTTGATTGAAGTGCTTCTACTTCAGATCTTAATATAAACAAAATAAAAGGCGGTCTAATGGAGTGCTAAGAAGGAGAGGATTACTAATCTTATGTTAAAGCATCCAAACCTTTATTAAGTTGTCCCCTATATGCCACAACATGTTTCGACAGTCTACAGCCGTCTTCCTCAGGTGATATATAAGGGACTTCATCACAGAAATGCTTTATATAAGGAGTGGAAGCCTGGTCCCAGGAGTCTAATTGGTTAATTGTGAATTTCTAACATTTAACCCTTGATGATCCTAATACCCTGGCGCACAACACACCAAGGTGAGCAATACTGCTACCCACTGACCAATTTAGTGTCTCAGGTGCTTCTCATTTGCGCCCCTCTGTTTTTGTTTCTTATCTACTTCAGATCTTGTCCGATGAGTACAGCAAAGCTCTAGTGTCGATGGTAGATCAGATTCGTTGTCTACGAAGCTCGGGCGCTCTGCAGGCCCGCCGGCCCTGCTTGATTGAAGCTCTTCTTGAGAAGTTGCCAGATGTAAGTAGCAGAACTCAGGTATCGATGATAATTCATATATATATCAATAAATGACGGCATCACCTGGACATGAAAAGGTGCTGGCAAAAAAATATACATGAATAAAGAGATTAATTGCCGCGACACTGATCATGGTGTAAATGAACAAGCATATGGCTATGTTTAAGGCTATGTACAGCTAAGGTGGTATATATGACAATGAAACACAGTAAATGCTGCTATAGAATATAAGGAAAAAAAGAGAGTCTTAGCTTCAACAATGGCCATTGGGGAAGAGCCCGGTAACTGCGACAAAGTGCTCTCTACCTACCGGGTCCTAAAGCACTAGTGCTTCATGCGTTATGTAGTTGCTAGTTTGAGATTTTTATGTCTGTGAGTTGCAATTAAAACCTGCTGGTATAGTGTGTCTGTGGACTGGGGCTACAGCAAGATGGAGTCAGGTCACAGCCACTGGGCTGGGGGAGGGGAAAGGGAGCTCGTCAGAAAAATTATACTATATATATCAATAAATGACGGCATCACCTGGACATGACTCCATCTTGCTGTAGCCCCAGTCCACAGACACACTATACCAGCAGGTTTTAATTGCAACTCACAGACATAAAAATCTCAAACTAGCAACTACATACCGCATGAAGCACTAGTGCGTTAGGACCCGGTAGGTAGAGAGCACTTTGTCGCAGTTACCGGGCTCTTCCCCAATGGCCATTGTTGAAGCTAAGACTCTCTTTTTTTCCTTATATTCTATAGCAGCATTTACTGTGTTTCATTGTCATATATACCACCTTAGCTGTACATAGCCTTAAACATAGCCATATGCTTGTTCATTTACACCATGATCAGTGTCGCGGCAATTAATCTCTTTATTCGATGATAATTCAGACTAGGACAGAGTCATCCGCCAAAGCAGCCCTCCAAAAGAGTCAACAAATTAACTCGGATTGGTTTAACTTAAAGTTTCAGCAGGAAGACCATTTCCGGTGACTACCTCTTGAAGCTTATCAAAAGAATGCCAAGAGTGTGCAAAGCAGTAATCAAAACAAAAGGTGGCTACTTTGAAGAACCTAGAATATAAGACATATTTTCAGTTGTTTCACACTTTTTTGTTAAGTATATAATTCCACATGTGTTAATTCATAGTTTTGATGCCTTCAGTATGAATCTACAATTTTCATAGTCATGAAAATAAAGAAAACACATTGAATGCGAAGGTGTGTCCAAACTTTTGGTCTGTACTGTATACTTATCTTATAATAAGGTTATTAGCACATGTATTGGCCAATAGATGCCTGCCCAATCAACAGCGGCAAGGTGACCTTAAATCTGATGGGTCACCATTACATAACATTTCACTCTGCGCTCATACAGGGATGGTTAAACTGGTATTATGAAGCTGTAGGTGCAGATAGTGATAGTGGAGGGGCATAAAGGAGCCGACAGGTTCCCTTTAAGAAGCGAGCCACTTTGTACCTTAATGACCAAGCCTCATTTCTCAATTCTGACCAGTGTTCTTTAGGATTATAACTCTGGAACGCTTCAACAGATCCCAGTGATTCTGAGTGTTTTTTTCTGTGACATGTTGGACTTCATGTACTTGGTAAGCTTTAGTTGATATTATTTGCATTTACTTAAGAGAATATAAAAAAATTGGCACAAAATAGTTAATTTGCCACATATCTGCTTTACATCAGGACCATTTTTAAGTTCATAGTTCCTCAGCAATTTCTTATTTTTTATATTTCTTACAAAATTTACAAAAACAATTTTTTTTTAGGCACCACATCACATTTAAAGGGGCCTATGTGACGGAAAATACCCCCAAAGTGACACAATTCTAACAACTGCACCGTTCAAGCTGCTCAAAACCACATTTAAGAAGGTTTTTAACCCTTAAGTTGTCTCACAGGAATGAAAGCAATGTGGAAGGATAAAAAGTAACATTTTAATTTTTCTCCCAAAAAATGCTGCTTTAACCCCACATTTGCATTAACACAACAGTAAGGCTAGGAGCCCACTGTGCCTTTCTGCTGCATTTTATTTACGGCGTCTTCTGCAGCAAAAACATTTCACCCACAGTTTTATCAATAAAGTCAATGTGATTTTCAGAAAGCTGTCCCCACATGTGCGTTTTTTGGTGTTGTGTTTTTGCTGCCAAAACGCATGCATTTATAAAGTCCCTGTCAATGCGTTTTTCGTCTGTGTATTCCAATTGACAGCCATTCTAACCAACTGGAAAACGCAGCACTAAAAAAACACAGCACAAACACAGCAAAAATGCGCCAGAAACGCATTGGTGTGTTTTTGAAACAGCTGCGTTATTGTGGCTGAAAAAAACACAGCGCAAAAAATGCAGCCCCAAAAAATAAGCACAGTGGGCACATAGCCTCACAGGAGACAATGCACCAAACAATTGTTGTGAAATTTCCTCTGAATATGCCGTTAAACCATATGTGGTGGAAAATAACAGTTTGGATACATGACGGGGTTCCGAAGAAAATCAACTGTGTTTGACTTTTGGAGTGCAAACATGTCTAGAACAGATTGCAGACACCATCTTTCATTTACGGAGTTCCAACTCGTGTCACTGCAACGGCGGCTTCGTCAAGGAGGCTTCCCTGACGAAGCCGCCGTTGTTGTGAAACACATTGGAGCGGGCCCTCTGTTCTCCAGCCTCATTGACTAGCCTCTCTATGGGTTTCCTGATGGATAATGTGTGCAATTTCACGGTATTCCCCTGTCCCTGGCATTCAGCCTCTGTTGTTTGAAGGACATTAGGGTGATTACACTGCTATACAGGCACCATATGTATCCTAGATGTACCAAGAGTGCTATCTTTGTGTAATTACCTGCTTTTTGATCCCACACTAACTGCGCATTGAGTTCTTTATTGTCTTATTTAATAGACACTGCGCCCCCCCTGGACTTACAAAGGGGTTCTCATTACACGGTGGCTTGGCAACCTGTTTTGCCCTTGCCCCAATTGGTCATTATTTCTGAGCCCCTAATAAGGACCGTGTACCAGTGTCTATTTCATTTTGTATGTTTTGCATAAATGCCTATTTGACTGTCTATATATTTTTGTGGGCTCATGTCTTGCTTTTCAGCAATGAATATGTTGATATTCATGTCGATGTATGGGACTGGGGCCCCTTTGTCCTTTGTGGTTGTGTTGATTTTAGATGTTTTTAACTTGTTAACTGTGTACATCAATAAAAATTGTTCAAATTCTTTTTCAAACATTTCTTTGTGGTGTGCTGCTTATGTGCCAACTCTTTTCTTGTGCTGTTTGTCTTTGCCTTGTTGCCATGCAGCACCTCTTGACTTCACATATTATTGCAAGAGTCATGTGAGGGCTTGATTTTTTGCGGGATGAGTTGACATTTTTATTGGCACCATTTTCAGGCACATAATATTTTTTGATTGGTTTCAATTCCGTGTTTTGGGGTGAAAAATTAACAAAAATGAGCAATTCAGAATTTTTTTTTCTATGCCATTCACTGTTTGGCAAAAGTGTTAGGACACCTTTATTCTTTAGGTCAGTATGATTACAGTTATACCACTTGCATAATTTTTTTTATGTTTTGCCACTATTACACATGACAGGGTATGGTCCAACTCATTCAGCCTTTGTTCCTTGCAACACAATCTTCATACCCCTTTCCCATTTTTCCCAATTAACTCACACCAGACTTTTATCAGTTGGATAATATGGCCACAGTGGCCTTTATTTAACCTCCCTGGCGGTATGATTTTGTCTGGAATTTTATGCTAAAAGCGGTACCATTTTTTTGCATGGAAATTTTGTGTTATGTACAGTAGGCCTGCAATTCTTAGTAATTACATGATCAAAGAAGACTCTAGTAGACCTCTCAGATGTGATAAAGTTTGAAACATTAAATCATGAATTATAATTAAATAAAATAATTTTATTCAATAATCAATATTCTTATTGAATAATAAATAATCAAATGTAATAAAATAAATACATAATGACAACTGTCAAATAACAAAAAATCAGTACACATCCTGTGTGTGATAAATCTTGAAGCATGGGACCGCACACAGACCCACGTCACAGTCTGGGCAATGGAACCGGGTTTCCTTGCGGATTTTCTTGCCCTTGCCGTCGCGCTTGGAGCAGCACACCACGCACATCCTCGTAGGTGCTGCCTTTTTAGCCGTTGGTGGAATGTAGTCCACAAAGTGGCGACCAGTTAGGCGTTCTGGGTTAGGAACATCACTAGCACGACGGCCGGATCTGTTCCCAGACACGGATGGCGTTGGGTTGGATTCAAAAATCAGTTGCGCCACCTTCCACACAAAGTCTGAATGCACAAGAGGCCTGTCACTGCTTTTTTTGTGCAGTACGTATGAGTTCCACAGGCATTGCTCCAGGAGATGGCGGAATATTTTTTTATAATATTTTTTTTGCTGCTTCCGCATCGCCGGATAGAATGTCATCGCCTGGTCAGCTTTGTCGACTCCTCCCATGGTGTTATTATAGTCGATGACCAGTCGTGGCTTCATGATGTCTTTCCCAACTCTTGTGTGGACCATGGCAGTGGAGGTGTTATGTACTGTACTCATCAGGCACACATCTTTTTTGTCCCGCCAGCGCATCGCCATCATCTTGCCTTTCTGCCAGGCAACCATGTCTCCGGTTTTCAGTTTTTGTTTTGAAAACATGGACACGACGGTTGGCCCTAACAGTTCCATAGCCATCCGTCTTGTGCTTGAGCAAGCACTCGTACAGCTCCGGTGAGGTGTAGAAATTGTCCGTTGTGACACAATACCCCTGATTCAGCAACGGCTGAAGCAGGGTGAGGACCGATGATGTTGCCATCCCATAGCGGCTGTACCTGGGGTCGAATTGTGTGCCTTTACCGGTGTAGATCACCGAATTCCAGATATAGCCAGTGGCCGACTCACAGAGCATGTACAATTTTACGCCAAACAGGGCTCTCTTGGACGCAATATACTGGATCCAGCTGAGGCGTCCCTTGTATGCCATCAAACTTTCATCCACACTGAGGTCTCTGTCTGGCACATAGGCCTGCTGGAAATTTCGGAGGATCAGCTGGTACACCTCCCAAATCTTTTTGAGTTTTGGCGCCGGATGGGAGGCTGCGTCAAAATCGTCATTGTTGGTAAAGTGTAAATATCGCATAATCAGGGAAAAGCGGTACTCCGACATGACGGTGCCAAAAAATGGGGTTGCCAGCAATTTATTGGTAGTCAAATACCATTTCTACAGGGGTTTCCCCACCACCCCCTGAAGAAGAATTAGCCCCAGGAACTGCCAAATGTCCTCTTTGGTCACCGGTTCCCATTTCCTGTTACGGGAAAACCGGGTGTGTGCTGTAGTGGACTGCTGCTGGTACCGATTTGTCTCGGCGACAATTTTGGCAATGACGTCGTCCGTCAAAAATAATTTGAAGTACGCCAAGGGGTCACTGGGGTCAACGTCCACCTTCATACCTGGTGATCCGGTAAAGGGGAATCTTGGCGGCGGTACCTCATCAATGGCGCAGTCAATAGGGCACCAAGTGCGGACATCACTGAGGTCAGGTGCACCATCTTCGCTGTCTCTGTCGCTGTCAGACGATTCCTGCCACGAGTCGCTGTCGCTGACGTCCGCAAAGGGCTCTATGTCGCTGCCGCTGTCTTCCATCACATCCACAGCCGCTTTGGAGATGCAACGCTTTGATGCCATGACAGCAAAATGGGCAGGCAGGGCAGTGAGGACGAAAAAATGCCGGATCTCAGTGGATACAATGTCACATCTGAGTCTGACAGGAATTCTGACAGGATTTCACTTTATTTTATTTATTTACAGTGTGTGTGTCACTTTTATTTATTGAATCTGGCGTCTGGCTCCGCCTCCCATGAGCCTCTGCGGCTCAGAGAGACGGACCCAGGAAGCAAGATGGCGGCGCCCACCGGAGGAACAGAGGGATCACAGCGGGGACACCTCTAGACCACCAGGATGGGGTAAAGGGACACCGAGGACAGTGCTCACATTCATCCCGAGCGTCACTCGGGGTTACCGCTTCTGGAAGCGAAATTTAACCCCGAATGACGCTCGGGAATACCGGCAGGGAGGTTAACAAACAAACAAAACATTAACTTATCCTCAATAAGAAGGGAGGTCCTTGAAGCTAAGAAATCTGGCACATAACTTCCTTTTAAACAAAAAACGTTACCCCCCCAGCCGTGCTGCCCAGCTTCAGGGGTATCAAGTAACGTCTAGTGGCAATCCCCAGGCTCCTGGGGTCCACCCCATCCAGAGCCCAAATGCCAGATCACCCCATTACTTACATCAAGGTGGGAACCGTACACCGAATTCCTCACCCAAAACAATTTCACCAACTTCAAGGACCCCCCTTCCTCCCGCCACTGTGACGAGAAACCACATCATAACATTTGTCCGCTGTAAAATAAAACCTCCGCCACCAAATTGTAATGCCCCACTCAACTGGGACAGGTGGGTGGGTTACTGAACCTAGGTGCTAATCCCTATTGATGTCCCCTCTTTCCCGCCTTCCTTCTTATATGTCTCCCCCCCCCTTATCTTCCCCTCCATCTCCTATCCCCCTATCCCGTTCCTTCTTTTTAAACTATGCCCTCCTTCGTGGACCAATCCCAGTCATGTGGGCCTCCTATCTACTGAGCTCTCCGGCCCCCTCTATAAAAACAATGTGATAAAAAAGTATTTATTTGTACACTGATGGAGCTTGAATGAGGGCTTGCTTTTTGCAGACAAGAGTATGCTTTTAGCGATACCATTTTTAATAACATTGTGTCACGCGTTTAGGCTGCGTTCACACATAGCGTATTTTGTTGCGCTTTTTTGCGCGCGAGCTTTTTGCCGCGGTTTTCAGCCGCGCAAAAAAGCGCAATAAAATACGCAGGGGTGTCCACACAGTGCGCTTTCTTTACCCCAGAAGGCGCAGTGATGTCACAGAGGGGAGGAAGAATTCTGCTTCCTCCTCCCCTCTGTGACAGCTGTGATCGCCCATTAGATTTCGCAGTGTATTAATATACACTGCGAAATCTAAATTAAACAGAGGCAAGTGTATGAAAAATAAAAAAGAATGAATACTTTACCTGTCTGACGCCTTTTCCCGGTGTCTGGTGGCCGGTGCAAGGAGATCTGTCTCCTGCCAAGACCTGCGGTGACGTCAGAGGGGCGTTCCCGGCGCTGATTGGGCGCTCACGGTCATGTAATACATATCACATAACCGCAAGCAGCCAATCACCGCCGGGAACGCCCCTCTGACGTCACCACAGGTCCTGGCAGGAGACAGATCTCCTGGCACCGGACACCAGACACCGGGAAAAGGCGTCGGACAGGTAAAGTATTCATTCTTTTTTTATTTTACATACACTTGCCTCTGTTTAATTTAGATTTCGCAATGTATATTAATACACTGCGAAATCTAATGGGCGGTCACAGATGTCACAGAGGGGAGGAGGAAGCAGGATTCTCACAGGGAGAAAACGCAGGAGCAGCTGCGTAAAGAATTGACATATCAATTGTTTACGCACTGTGTATTTTTGCGCAATGTCTGCACTGCAAAGTGAATCTCACACTCACTTTGCTGTCAGACAAAAGGCACATTGCGTATTTTGAAAAAGCGTGCGTAAAAAAGCGCAGGAAAATACGCTATGTGTGAACGCAGCCTTAGATTGCGCTGACTTTGCAGCAGGCTTCTGTGTGTGTTTGTGTTTGCTTTTTTTCAGGAGCTGCATGAGGTGATGTTGGTACAGGTGTGAAGGCCTTGTGCTCAGCTGCTGTTGATGTGAGGCTTGGGTGTGACTCATCTGGAATCTCCTCCCCCTGGCCTTTAAATAGCCTTCCCTTTCCCCTGTCAGATGCCACTGAGAGAGTTATTTCACTCTTGGTCAGTGTGCTTTGCAGATGCTTCCTGCTGGGCTGAAGTCTTTGCCTTGGGAGTAGCTGTTATTCTAGAGCCGTGGGTGGAGGTAGGGGCCCTCAGCCTAGGGCTAATCAGGAGCTCAAGAAATAGGGTGGAGACTCTGACCTCCTTATCTTCAGAGGTACCTCTGAGAGCAGGACGAGCCAGGGACCCCCAGTGTAAGGGTCAGCTTAGCTCCCACTGAATCCCTTCGCCCTTCACACCATCCAGTAACCTGATTCTCTCACCTACTAAGTGTGACATATTTGTCTTTTTGATTGTGTTACTTC
This sequence comes from Allobates femoralis, assembly GCA_033576535.1. Lineage (NCBI taxonomy): Eukaryota > Metazoa > Chordata > Amphibia > Anura > Aromobatidae > Allobates > Allobates femoralis. Next base: position 549,942,451 of record JARQOC010000003.1, read on the forward strand.
GGAGTTATGATGAGAAAGCATAGTTTTTTGTCACTTTTTTATTTTCTTTTTTACCGTGTTCACTGTGGAGGTTAAATAGTGTCATAGTTTTATAGAGCGTGCCATTCTGCATGTGGCAATACCAAATATCTGTTCTTTACAAGTTTATTTTTGTTTATACATACTGTAAATATTTATTGATATAAATTTTTTTTTTTTTTTTTTGCAATTTTTAAACTTTTTTTATTTGGTACCTCTATGGGACTTTAACTTTTATTATTTTTGTCACTGGTCTCATGTATTGCAATATATGAGCCCATTTAGATTAGACAGGCAGAATGCCTATTAGATCTTGTCTACAACTGGGCCTAACGGACCACCATACCTGACACTCCAGGGGGTCATTGGTTGACTTCCGGGTGACATCAGCTATCGTCCTACGTCATCCAGAGTGTCCTCTAGTATCCTGCAGTGCTCCCCTGCGCAAAAAAACTTCTCTCTGCCTTGATGAGGGCAGAACAAAGTACTGTAATGTGCATATGCGAGGAAAGGGAGCCCACGCATGCCCACTACAATACTTTACTCTGTCCTCAGCAGGGCAGAAAGAAGTGCAGGTGCACAGGAGCACAGTGGAGGATGCTGTGTGGATGACGTAAGACGTGTCATCCACATAAAGCAGGGGAGAAGGACAGCGATTGCAAGCAGAGAGGAGGTACCAGCTCATGATCAGTAAGGCTCAGTGGACTGGCCCCCCTGTAGGTGAGAGTAATAAAATCTCTTTATTATGTTATACAGATTGGCTTTGGGACTTAGGCTAGGGTCACATTGAACGCTGCACATGCGGCAGCTGGATTTCGTTACAGCAGAGCTCAGCCTGCTGTAACCGCCAGCGGTAATGTCGGGAACTTCGGGCGAACGCTGCACTTTGTAACCCGATGTGTACCATAGTTACTGGCCACACACAAACCTGCCTGGATTGCGGTAATCCTGAGTGCAGATAAAAACCGTGCAGGCAACGTTTTTCTCTGCGCTCAGGATTACCGCAGTCCAGGCAGCTTTGTGTGTGGCCAGTAGCTATGATAAACATCGGGTAACTAAGGGCAGCGTTCGCCACGAAGTTTCCGACGTTACCGCTGGCGGTTACAGCAGGCTGAACTCTGCTGTAAAGAAATCCAGCTGCCGCAGGTGCAGCGCTCGGTGTGACCCTAGCCTTATATACAGCATTTTAGAATGGTGTATATAAAGGCTTACTGGTGGTAGACTCAGTTTATATGAGAAACTGGTGAGAGGATCAAGGCTCCATGTTCCACTATTTGCTGTGGAAACTCGGCATGCTTTTAGTCCAGCAATCATTTTCTGCAAATGACAAGTCAGTAGAACCATATTTACATATAAAAATATGACTTTGTAAATTGCTTGGTACCCCTCACACCATTCAGCAATGGAGGTGAGCAACTCCCTAATTTTCATTAGTTTTTCATCCATGTTTATTCCGTGTGTCCGTATTTTACGTCTGTGTGACCCGTTTTCATTCATCTACACTGTAGTGCCAGGACTCACCCCATCGGCCACCCAGCATCTGGTCCTCAATGCTGCTTCCTGCTCGCGGGGCCTGCACACATTCCACAGGTTTCCCAGGAGCACACTTAAGATGCAAGCATACACACTCCCCACCTCGCAAAGGTGCAGTTCACGCACTCTGTATGTGTACCCAGCCAATGATTTGAGGACAGTAGGTACTTAAGATAACCTCCCCCCTAAGGGAGGTGCCTAAAAAAGTGTTTATTCTGATAGATGCATGTTTTCTAGTTGTCAGGTCCCGTATTCTGTGCCCCTATCCTGTACATGCTAACACTGCCCAATATTATAAAACTCTTTGACGCATTTGTGGGTTAAAACTGATAACCACAACACTAGATTAATTTTAATTTCCAATTTGAGGTTGTTTGCAAAAGGGTTTCTTCTGTTTTGGCACTTCAGGAGCTCGGCACATGTAACATGGCCTCTGCCATCTATTTCAGCCAAAATTGTGCTCCAAAAATGAAATAGTGCTCAAAAGCCTTAGTGTAGGGCACACTGTCATGCATCAAAAACAGAGCATTTTTGATGCATGACAGTCATGCGAGTGCTGGGCGTTTTGTGCATGTGTGGTGTGTGTGTGCATGACTGTATGCATGACAGTGTGGTGTTGGTGAGATAAGAGAGTTAGCGTGTGATGCGAGTCAGTGTGCTGCTGTCCGCAGTCCTGAAATTTGCTCGGAGGGATTTGTCAGCATGCTGAGAAATCCCGCCAAGCAAACTTCAGCACCGAGGACAGCACTGACTGTCAGCTCAGCGCTGACTTCAGCCCTGATGACAGCTTTTACCGGCGAATTCAAAAACCGCTGCTGTCAAAGCAGCGGTGTTTGAAATTGCCGGGTTGCCGTCACAGTAACCAATCAGCTTTCACCGCTGTGACAGCAGCGGTGAAAGCTGATTGGTTAAATCAGCCGGTAAATGGTGTCCATGGTGTTGAAGATAAAACTTCAACACCAAGGAAAGCACGGACTTTCAAACACCAGCGGTGTTTGGATTTCCCTGTAAATGCTGTCCATGGTGCTGAAGTTGTATCAGCTGGATCTCTCCAGCCGATAAAACTTCAGCACCATGGACAGCATTTACAGGGAAATCGAAATACTGCTGGTGTTTGAGAGTCCGTGCTTTCCATGGTGTTGAAGTTTTATCCTCAGCACCATGGACACTATTTACCGGCCGACTTAACCAATCAGCTTTCACCGCTGCTGTCACAGCCGGCAATTTCAAACACCGCTGCTTTGATAAAGGTTTATTCCTTGCATTTCTTTTTAAAGGGGTTAAGCTAGCTTCACACCACTGTTTTTGGCTGTCAGGGTGGATCCTGTTTTTTTTCAGGATCACCTTGACAATATCTGACAGGACAGGATGTGTAGAAAGTGTGGCCAAATATGGAACCAAATCCTGTTTTTTTGCTGGATTTGTTTTCTGCCGCTGTCCATGGTGCTGAAGTCTGCCTGTGTCTGCTTTGCCGTTGTCCTTGGTGCTGAATTCATAGCTTGTACTTGAAGTAGTGCTGTCCATTGTGCTGAAGTTTGGTCCGCAGGATTTCTGAGCATGCTCTGTGCTTAATATTGGATCGGGGAAACAATCAGAATTTTTCACGGATCTGGCACCCATACACTCCCATGTTATGTGCGCCGGATCGCCCCGGATCCAGGAGTGCCTGATTTTGTCCAGTTTTTTCACTGGAGCCCAAAAATGTTGCAGTCTCCAATTTTGGACACGGTAAAAACAGGATAGAAATGGATTCTGAACTGAATACACAAAACTGGACAGAACATGATTCAAAAAAAACCCTGGTGGGAAGCTAGCCTTATCCAGGAGTTATAAAAAAAAAGAAAAATGTGCCTAAGCACTAACAGGCAGATAGCTGCTACCTACATGCCTGTTGTGCCTGGCACCGTTCTCTGCGGTTGACCCCTGCTAAACAGTTGACACAGACAGCTCCTGCCAGGGACAGCATGGAGGAATAAACAGAGCAGAGGTGGCTTTCCCGCTCAGCTCTGTGGAAAGGGCGGGACAGGTGGTCTCCTGCTGATTGACAACCAGCTCCACGCTATCTGATTGGGTGAGCCAACGGTGTGACGTCAGCTCTGACACCTGTCGACAGACTGGAAAAGATGCCCCTCTGTTGACGTGATGTCAATAAAGTGGCAAAATCACTGACAGTAGTGGTCTCAGACCGCTTTATGTTGGCAGTGATTGGCTGTGAACGGTGCCGGGCACAACAAGCCGCTAGGTGGCAACCTGACTGTTCCTTAGGCAAAACTTTTTTTTTTTTCCATAAATCCCAGATAACCTCTTTAATGTTGCTGAGGACTAAGGAAATATTGCACCCCCTACTTCCCCCGCAGACGAAACTCCGGCAGGTTACAGCTGACACCTTTCAACATTGTCTCCTAACCTGATTTAAAAACGATTGAGGACAATTAACCCCTTAAATACTGCTGCCAATTGGCAACAGCAGCATCTAATTGGTTAAAAGGAGGTTAAAAAACCTTTGACCGGATTAACCCCCTACAATTGTAATCACATGTGCCAATTGTCATAGTGTCCCAAGGTCTTCTTTTGTCTCCAGGTTACTGTGGTCTGTTAGACCCTGCTCATAGCAGGATCTAACAGGCAGAGTAAGTGAGTCACTAACAGTTTTATGGCACTGCAGTACAATAGTACTGTAAGGGCATGTGCTCATGGTCTGGAGGTGCTGCTCTTGGATGTGTGGCGCCCCGCAACGAGTGCGTCACAAGGGAGTATTGCAGCCGCAATATTCTCTGACAAAGCAGTGCAATAGTTAACTCTGAGATCCAACCCAACATACAACACCTAGAACAGAGGACCAATCCTAGGTCCTGGTGGGTGGAGTGTTAGGGTAGTGAAGTAGAACACACAGTAGTCTAGTCAAGTCAAGAATCTAGAACTTGAAGAGAGCAGACTAGAACTTGGAGAGGAGCGGGGGCTCCGCACCTCGTGCGGGCCCCTGGGCCGTCACCGGTCGGGTGTCCGCACCTGAGGCCTTAACTACCGGGATTGGGCATATCTACACGGGTTCCCAAAAGACTCCCGTGCCCACAACTCACAGCCGGTTCACTGGTACCGAAGCTGGCAGCAGTTCACCTCTGCCACGCGAACCAGCCCCGTGGAGGATCAGCTTTACAGGAGCACCCCACCACCAGCCAGTTTCCAGTCGTCTAACCAGCGGTGTACCCACTGAGGGATCCAAGGCTCCCCAAAGCATCCAGAACGTACATCATGGATAGGGCATTGAAGCAGCCTCCCCGTACCCGATCTGGTATTCCTGGGCGACGCTGGCAAGAGAAACTAAGTAGGTAGAATGGAGGAACACTGCGGATCTCTGAGGAGCACTATCACTGCTGAGTCCACCCGGTCTTCTACTCAACCACTGTAAGCCATGTACTGCCTGCTGGTTACAGTAAAGACCCGTTGCAGAGACTATCTGTGTCCGTGTTTCCTTATGAACTGTCCGTCATTAACTAAAGGTAACCGCAGCTGCCGCACAACATCTTGAGCAGCTCCAGCCTCCGGGGCTCACCGCTCAGCCTGTGGGGAGCGTAACATCTTGCTGCTGTCCATCACCCCGGAGGTTCCGCAGCGTCGGTAGCCCTTACCGAACTACTCATAGGTGGCGTCACGAAGAAAACAAATTAAATCCCCTTTAATCTGTTCCCACTAAGACGTCCTCAATTTTGATCTGCACTACACCGGGCCCCACTACCGGCAGGCACGGTCCACCCGTGACAAGGAAGGAGAAGAATCGCCTGTATCAACCGGAGTCAGCCGGCCACGGTGAGTCAGATGCATTGCCTCGGGACCTGAGGGAAGCCTCAGGTACAGCCGGGAGACTGCAGCTGCCCTGTGTTCACGATCTGCAGTGGGTGCAGGCAGCTTTTCCCTGCGTGCACCCGATGGTAGCCGCTTCCGAGCAGCATTAAATGAATATGTTGCAGAGATGCGTTAGTCCAGCAGCCCGCACCGCAGATGAAAGAACACTGTGGTCAGAAGCAGCATAGTGAGGATGGGATTTCAAGAAATTCCATCCACTCTGCTGCTCCTGTACAATGCAGTGGTTTGGACGCAGTGGCAATATGCTGCGTCCAAAATGCTGCATTCACTGATCGTGTGCATGCACCCATTGAAATCTGAATAGGTCCCTAAAGATATACCGTAGATTTAGTAAATTTCTTAAGAAAAAAAAAAAATTGCTGCGAATCCTTTAACCCTTCTAAAACCATAACAAAATAAAATGTTTGAGGAATGATGCAGATGTAAAGCAGACATATAAAAAATTATATTTATTGATTATTTTCTTACAGTATAACTACGGTAACTGGTTTAACGATTTAAAAATTGAAAGTTAGAAGATTACGAAATTTTCTAAATTTTCATCAAAATTCCGATATTTTCACAAATAAACACAAAAAATTATCGACCTCAATTTCCCACTAACAAAGTGCAATGTATCATAAACAAAGAGTTTTAGAATAACTGAGATTTGTTGAAGCATTCGAGAGTTAATACTTAATAAATTGACACTGGAAGTCCTTAGTTTATAGCTGGCTGTATGGGGGCGGAGAGTCGAATTGCCCAATCAGTGTTTTCCAAGGAGGTTCACGTCAAGTCTGGGTCCTGAAGAGAACTTTATCTAAAGTGTGGCTGAAACCCTAGAACCTGAACTTCCATGGATCCGCTCATCTCTAAGGCTAGCTTCACACCACGGTTTTTCCCTGTCAGGTTGTGTCCAGTGTTTTGCAAGATGCACCGGACAGAACCTGACAGCCCCGGACAAACAGAACTGGGGGGCACATACGCAAATCCAATTGGTGCTGGAAGCCCAACATCTCAGCTGATGAGATCACCGCACCACAGCTCACATCAAACACCGGGACCCGACCCATGATGTACCATTACATCAAGGGTCGGGAAGAGGTTAAAGGGAAGCTTCTGAGAGGTAAAACATTTTTGTACTTACCTTGCCTTCCTACATGATGACAAAAGGTTTCAAGAGATAGAAATAGGACTATGTCCGCGCTCTCGTCCGAAATAAACACTTCTTTTGATAATAGTCAGATTTTTGTGATTTTATTTCTACATGTTTTGGGGCAACTAGGCCCCTTCCTCAGGACAAATCACAGATGTACCAGGTCTATAGATCCTAGAACTGTAGTGCCAAGCTCTGCTTCATCATGTAGGAAGGAATGCAAAGTACAGAAAAGTTTTATTTTCCCGGAGTTTCCCTTTAAGCAAACAATCTCAAAATCTTACAGTCACTGAGATATGTGGAAGCATGTTAAAAATATCTCGGCATAAAATTACACATCAGAATTGAAAAATAGGGGTTGGTCAAGTAGGACAAAATGGGTCCTGTGACTAAGGGGTTAAAGATTACAAGTCAAAAAACAATAGAAACCAGAAGAACAAGAATGAATTCTTCTCTGGCCCCACTTTAATTGCCACCTGCTTTACAAATATACAATAGCCCACAATTAGGAAATAGTTGTTTGTGCAATAGTTCAAAATAATACTAACCTGTTTTGTAAGGAATGATGAAATTGTAATGAACCAGTTTACACAAAGGACTACCATGTTAAAAGGAGATGTGAATTTATTGCTTTTTGTAGAGTAGCATTAAGCCAGAACATATAAAAGAAATATCTAACCTTTAGTGAAATGAGTGTTAAGTTGAAGAATGTTTTTGCTTGTGGCAGTACCTTTTACCAAATCTATCATCATCAGCGTCAGAGAGTATACTAAATATTGCCTATGCAACAGCTTTTAATCAGTCTAATAGAAGAATACAACAAGGGCTCATGACGTCCATGTCAGCATCTCCACAGACTGGCTAATGAATAGTTATGTACAGTACATGAACCCAGTAATCCACTTTTATAAAACAAAAGGGGGTCCGTCTTAAAAGAAAAAAATTAAAGAAAATGCTATTGTATTCTGTTGTCTAGTATCATAATCGCCTTTATGGTAGTACTATATCACTATTTTACTATAGTACAGAAAAATCGTCAGTGTCATGTTGCACTGACAAAAGCCTGTCCTAGATAGATAAAACAGGTTCCTGTGAACATGTGCATTAGGAGCCTAAATTGCTGTGACTTATGGTACCTTTACACGCCGCGACGGCAGGCTGGATACATCGCGCTACTTCACGTGCACGAGCACGCTCAAACGGCTACAAACGGTGAACGCATCTCCTTTACACGCCGCGACAAGGTGCGCTACGCCACGCTACATCTGTAGCTAGCTACATCGCCGGGTGTCTCAAGTAGCCAGCTGTAGCTCATGTACACACCGCTACAACCAGCTACTATGGGAGGACCTGGTGCAGCAGGGACAGCACATAGGCGTGCCACGATCTTGGATTACGAGCCGTCCGTACGATGATAGGACATCGCAATATCATCATGATTGGCCAGGCATCGCAGGAGGCTGAGAAATACAGCACGCTCGAGCGATTGTGTAGTGTGACTGGTCAGCTCCTTAAATATGCCGCCCTAGGCAGCGACTACCAATCGTCATGCAGGAGCTTCCTCCAATGATCGGTGATGGGGCGGGGTATCCCGGAGCCTGGGTCACGCCTTAGCTACATTGCAGCTACAGCGCAGGGTGTCCAGAGTTCCCTTCCGTTGCTTCTTTACACGCCGATACAGCTCGCTACCATCGGCGATATAGCCATCTGTTTTCGAGCAGAGCCCATAAACAGATGTATCTGTCGCCGGCTGTAGCGTCGCGTCTTCAGACGCCGCTACGACGGGCTACATTGACGCTACAAGCTACATTTGTAGCCTGTAGCGGGCTGTATCCAGCCTGCCGTCGCGGCGTGTAAAGGTACCATTAGAGATAACCTATACCTTTCATACCTCACAATCCCTGGCAACTCCTGATAAGACAGACAGGATGGAAACCAGTATGATACAGCATTTCTCTTATCTAAGCTCCCTTGATAGCGCAAGTATTAAGGCCCCGTCACACGTAGCAATGCTCCAGCGATCCCGACAACGATACGACCTGGCAGTGATCGCTGGAATGTCGCTACATGGTTGTTGGTGTGATGCCACACAGGCAGATCTACTCACCGATGTGGCGACCCCGACGATCGTTGGGATCTGTCACTGTCACGGGCGTAGCATGGAGATCGTTGGTCGTTTCCCCTGTCACACACGCCGATGTAGCATGTCCAGCGGGAGACCGACGTTCAAAAAATGGTCCAGGCCATTCCGTACAATCACTGATCTCACAACGGGAGGCTGCTCGTTGCTACGTGTCACACGCAGCGATATCGCTGGCGAGGTTGCCGCAATGTCACAAAACCTGTGACGTTGCAGAGATATCGTTAGCAATATTGCTACGTGTAACGGGGCCTTTAGATTGGAAAGACATAGTGGACAGCCTGTTCTCACCTCAGCATTAGAGATGAGCAGACTTGTTTGAAAAAGTTTACAAATCTCAAATCCAGTTGGATTCGGGCTCGGATTCTCAAACACTTTTCTACAAATAGTCAAAAGTCGGCGTTTGCATTAATGCTTTTTTTCTACCTTATTATGATATTATGACTTTAGCTAGGATAGTGGTGCTGTATGATGAGCGGGGGAAGGTCAGGGGGTGGGGAGAGGTCGGAGGAGCAGCCGACTGCTTTTTTTTAATCTTCTTAATTTAATGTGTGGATGTTCAGGCAGCCAATAAAGGCACAGAAACCATCCGCGATGTTCAGACACAAGGGCTTGTGACATTGGCTGCCTAAGTCACATGCCCCACTGCATATAAGAAGCGGATATGTGACACCAGCGCCATTTTGAGAGTGCTACAGCTTGCGGAGAGTGCTGCTGCTAGACTGATAGTTAGCTAGCCTGTTTATTTTTTTTTAGTTCAGATAGCTTCAGAGGGCGACAGTGTCCTGCCACAAATAGATATTTCAGCATATAAAAACTGATTGCTATATCTGTGCTCCTACCACAAATAGTTCATCCTATTAAAACTGATTGCTAATGCTGTGGTCCAGCCACAAATAGACATTTCAGCATATAAAACCTGATTGCTAATTATGTGGTCCTGCCACACTGATTGGTAATTTAGTGACTGGTGACTGATAGGTGTTGGTCTAGGTTTGTGAAACAGCTAATTAAAGAGGGGAAGGGTACATCAAACATGAATGGGAAATACCAAGGTAATGGTGGAAGAGGGAATAGTCAATGTGTTCGAAATGTATGTGGGGTAGATGATAACCTTACTGAAATCTGTAATTTCTACTTTTGAATAAACTGCCTCGTGCTATCCAAAGATAACTGACAACTTCTCTTACTAGACAGGCTGCTTTACTCCCTTTCTTTGCACAGCGAAACAACTTGAAGATGACACCCAGAAAGAGCATGTGCTACAGTGGATAGCAAGCGCTGCATCAAGTGGCCTCTCCACCTCTTCCTCCATGTGCGATAGTGGTGCAAAACTAGTAGTGGCCCTATTTTGGGGCAACTTCACACATGTGCCTTGCAGGGCTCAAGTCCTCAACCTGGTTGTACAGTAATTTCTAGACCACTATCCCAGCCTGGTTGCACTGCTGCAAAAGCCACAGCTGTGTGCTCACTTCTGTTGTTCGCACCCAATGGCTCATCGACTTGCATTTCTAAAGAGGTCTTTCGGCCTACCAGTTAAAAAGTTGATATGCAATGTGCTGACATGGTGGAATTCCACTCTGCATATGTTGCAGCAATTGTGGCAGCAGCAACACAATGCATAGGTAAGCCAACAAAGTCTGAACCTGGTGCAATTCACACTTGCAGAGTGAGCACCGATCAAGGACTTCTGCACCCTGCTTCCCAGTTTCAAAATGGCTACTAAGATGTTTAGCACTTATGATGCCATTACCAGCATCATTATTCCGGTCATCTATATGCTGAAGCACACTTTGAATAGTCTGCTGGAGGAAGTGGTGGACAATGAGGAAAAGGAGGAAGCAGAGGAAGATGTGGAAGGGATACCAATATCTCTAAGATCTAGACTGTTATCACACAGGTGAGTGGCATGGAAGTGTGGAGCAACGTAAGGTAGTGTCACACTAGGCGATCTGGCCTGCGATGTCGGAAGCGATGTGCAGGTGCACGCTCTCTTCCGACATCGCAGGCCAGCTGTCACACGGCACGACGTTGCCGGTGACGCTGCGGCGATGTGGGCGGAGCCATCGCCCGCTGGGCTGGGCTCAGCCCAGCGAGCAATGGCTCAGGAACGCTGCGATATAGGCTGGATCGCGCCGCCAACAGTGTCAGAACATGTTCATAAATCTGTCAACCTGCGACCAGCGATAATTTGCAGTTGCGTCGCGCTGTCACACAGCTCGACGCACTTGCAATATCGCCCACGACATCGCTGTTACGTCACTTTTCGGCGATATCGTGGGCGACATCGCCTGGTGTGACACTACCTTAAGGGGGGCTCATGGTACCAGACAAATTGTTAGTGAAGGTGCAAGAGCCGATGAACAAATTGAGGAAGATAAGGATGAAGAGGTGATGGGCACACAATAGTCAGGAGATTAAGATATTGATCCCCTCTCTGTTGTTCGAGGTTGGTGGGAGGTGACAGAGGAAGCAAGCTTGAGTGTAAAGCCCTCATCACACTAAGGCGGCCGTCACACGCACAGATATCTTTAGCGATATTGTAAGCGATCACGTGCACGCGCGATCGCTTACAATATCGCTGACATCGCTGGTGAGATGTCACACAGACAGACTCACCAGCGATGCGGAGCCGCGATCTCGCTCGTTACTATGGTACACATCGGGTTACTAGGGCCGCGCGTCGCTTAGTTACCCGACGTGTACCATAGTTACCATCTCCCAGCATAGGCTCTGCGCTGGGAGATGGATCATCGTGGTGTTATACACCACGATGAAGGAGATCGTGAAATCGTTCATCGCTAGATCTGAGAACCGGACCTCAGATCAGCGATGTCACGATCAAGCGATTTAACATCGTAAATCGCTTGATTACATGCAACGATTTTAAGCCCGATATCGCTTAAGCGATCAAAAAGGAGATCGCTTAAACGATATCGGGCAAGATATCTGTGCGTGTGACGGCCGACTTAGTGAGATCACTAGTGAGATCGCTGCTGAGTCACAAGTTTTGTGATGCAACAATGACCTCAGCAGCGATCTCGCTACCTGTGGCATATAGCAGTGATCAGGCCCCCGCTGTGAGATCGCTAATCGTTACAAACCATTCTGGACCATTTTTTGGTGGTCACGCTCCAGCTGGGCAGTGTGCATCGCTGTGTTTGACAGGGACAACGACCAATGATCTCAATATTACGCCCGAGAATGACAGGTTCCCAATGACAGCCGTATTGTTGCTGCGTCGCTGGTGAGATCTGACAGTTTGATATCTCACCAGCGACTACGTAGCGATGCACCAGTGATCCCTACCAGATTGTATCGATGCCGAGATCTCTGGAGCGTCACCAAGTGTGACAGTACCCTTACTCCACCACCAACACACTATGGACTTGGGCCTCATGAAAGTGAGCGACAAATGAGCGCCTTCTTGCTGCATTAACTACAGGATGTATTATTGGATTTTAAATAGTGCTGACTACTGAGATGCCACTCGGTTAGATCCATAGTACGAGAGTATATTTTGCCAGATACTTTCCCTCCCGGAAAGGGATGTGCACATGCTGGGGTATCAAAACATGCTTGTAGATAATTTTAAGATTTGTTTTCCCCAAGACAGCAGTGAGACACAAAGTGTGCATCACAGTTCTAGACTTCCAATCCCGGGAATTCGCAGAAACATTAGCAGCAGCCGTTTAAGTGTGAAAAGCAATTTCTGTGAGTCGGTTTACAATTTTTTAGACCATTCCATGCACCAGCAGAACAGAGTACAAGTGTGACACATAGTGAACTACTGGAGAGGATGATGCAGGAGTATCTGAAGCTCAATGCCATTATGGGAAGTTATAGAGAGAGGCACTCGGGTGGATGAAGTGCAGTTGCAGCTTTACTAATTAAGAGTCCATGAAGTCAACAAGCAGGAAGGGAGAAGAATGCAGGACGACGGTGACTGTTTCACACCGACTGGCGCTTCTACAGGTCCACAATACCTTGTGGCATTTTTCCACAATTGGCTTTTATGATAGGGTAATCAGATGGCATGAAGTTCTTATAAGTGGGAGTCTTGTTGATCAAGCAACATAGTAGTGTTCTTATTTGCTCAAAATTGATATTGAGACTGCAATGTTAAATTGATATTTAGTAAAAGTCAACTATTGGAAAGCCAGTTAAAATACATTGTAACTAAATTGGGAATTGGGAGTTTATAGAATAACTAAAACAAATCATCAAGATTTGAATAAAGCTACAAGCCAAAATGTCATGTATCAGAGGTGGCACACAAGGAAAATACTGTTGTAAACCTATATACACCTATCATGCAAATAAATGTTGGAACAAATATGGTCTGGGGGACTAGCTATTCTCCTCATGGAGAGGAATCTGCCTGCTGACATAAGGAGACAGATAAGCTGATAAGGAAACTTATAGCTCTAATGCTCCTCTGGGAAATATGCAAATTGTCACTTCAGTGAGGAAGTGGAAAACTCTAGTGCCACCCAATAAGGATACCAATCCTTAAAGTCATAATCGACTCTTTAACAAGCCTTTAATATGACTTAGGATTTGTGCCAGATCAGGACCCCAAACTGCAGACTCTGTGTTTCGGGATGATTGCCCCTCATCAGTGCAGTGTGTGGGAATTCTGAAGTGACAAGGAACAAATATGTTAATTTTGGTTTTTACAGTGTCAGCTCAATGATACTCTGCCAAAGCTATAAAATAACAATAACTTCCATTGTAATCTTTTTAAATGTACTCCTCTGTGTTTGCTTATTGTTTCTTTAATGCTAATCACAAAATACCTTGTTCAGCATGCCTCAAAGTATTCATTGACAATCCTGTTAACATTGAACACGTGGATGGGCACAATCCCAGGTCTGTGGATTAGAAAATATCGCCCAGGGAAAGAAACAGTAGTGAGAGCTAAAGTCATTAAGTGATGCAAAGTAGTTGGACTGGTTCAACGAAATGCTAGTGATGAGAGTAAAAAATGCCAACTTGTTTTGGTCATGTCTTAAGAGCATGGATACGCTAAGGAGAGATTTAACCTTTTCTAGATTTTGTATACGACTTTTAAGAAGCCCATGTTTACAAAATCCCTTTCCACTGCAATTCTGGGTGATCATTTTAGGGTATATGCATACAATATCTTTTTCAAGTGGATTCTGCCTACAACCCACCTACATACAATAGGTGCTGAATAAATATTTAAAAAGTGAAGCAATATCAAAACCACTTGCTCTGTTTATGTTCCTTCTTTGTAACGTCTTCTAACTGCTTGAGTCTTTGACAGCCATGAAGCAGCTAAAAGAAATGACTGCTGACTATGTTAAATATATAGTTAACTATAACAGAATATTATAAACTAAGCCGAGGGCCAAGTTATAGCAGATATGACTAAAAAGTCCCCAAAAAAGACACTTCAGGAAAAAAACAGCATTTTCCTGTAGCTTTTTTCGATAGCAAAATTCAGTAAGTATGGTGAAGGAATTGATTATTTGATCCTTTGCTGATTTTGTAAGTTTTCCCACTGACAAATGTGGAGCCCACTGGGACGGCCCGGGGTACTTGGTAACTGACCGGGGTACTGCTGGGGATGTCACGGCGGTCCTGGTCCGGACTGTGTCCCGGGTTCTCACAAGTCAAAGGGGGAAATATTTACAGGGGAGTTTGTCGTGACGCCACCCAAGGGTTGTGGTCAATAATGGGACCACCGCTGCAGTGTACTTCTGTCAGGAGGATGGATGGATGCTGCATCAAGGTGAATGAGCTGGCCGGGGGTCGGGACAGCTCCTAACAGGGTAAAATGGTGGTTTAACAGTTCTGTATACCTGGAATCAGACACGGACATAGAAGCAGGGTTCACCGGGTTTACTTTCCAATTCTTCACGGTCACACAGTGCACGGTACAATTCAGTTCCCAACAGCTTTACACAGTTGACTCCGGTACACTTGAACCCTCTGCAGCCAGGTTGTCACTCTGAGACCCCTCACTCTTTCTATGTGTCCTTTCAAGCTGATTCTCTCTCTTCCTTCTGGGTGGATTGCGGAGCGGCAGCTCGGTCCCTCAATGTAGCTTCCCCCTAAGTGTTCCCAGTAGTGGGAACACGGATCTGGAATCTGTGTTCCCCGTCAGTTTGTCTGGGGAGCTGGTGTGACTCTTCAGTCCCCCTCAGAGCCGACACTCTGGTTTCAGCCTAACCTTGGGTGTCCCCACCTTACAAGGGATCACCGGGCTCTTTTCTACCCGTGTTACTTTCCAGATATGTCAGGAGAGTCCGTCTTGTCAGTTACTTGTCAGCGCTACCATGTTCCTCGGACCAAATGGTATTGGTCCGGTCTTGGCTGCTCGGCACCCACCTACTGGCTAACTATTTTCTGTTTCTCCCTTATTAACTGGTTCGTTACCATGACTATGCTTCACCCACTCATAACTAGCCCTGCTACCCCTTGCCTGCCTAGAGTCCCAGGCTCCCGGTTGGGTTTTATGTCAGTGGATATGTGATTTGAGAGTGTTTGCTATACAAACTGTTTATCTTTCTACTGGCTGCCGTTCTTACCTGTGGCCACCCTGGTCGCAGGGGCGCCACACAAAGACATGAACAGTCTATAATTTTAAGGTTAGGTTAATTTTAACAGTAAGAGATAGAATATCAAATATAAAATCCAGAAAATCCTATTGTTTAAATTATATAAATGTATTTATATTTTGAAGAGAGAAATAAGTATTTGATCCCTCTGGCAAACAAGACTTAATATTTGGTGGCAAAACCCTTGCTGGCAATCACAGCAGTCAGACTTTTTTGTAGTTGGTGATGAGGTTTGCGTACGTCAGGAAGGATTTTGGTCCACTCCTCTTTGCAAATCATCTCTAAATCATTAAGATTTTGAGTCTGTCACTTGTCCACTCAGAGCTTTAGCTCCCTTCAGGTTTTCTATGGGATTAACGTCTGCAGACTGGCTAGGCCACTCCATGACCTTAATGTGCTTCTTTTTGAGCCACTCCTTTGTTGCCATGGCTGTATGTTTTGGGTCATTGCCATGCTGAAAGACCCAGTCACAACCCATTTTTAATGTCCTGGTGGAGGGAAGGCGATTTTCACTCAGGATTTTACAGTAAATAGCTCCATCCATTGTCCCATTGATGCGGTGAAGTAGTCCTGTGCCATCAACAGAGAAACACCCCCAAAAAAATAGTTCTTTGGGTCATAGGCAGTATTTTTTCTTCCTCCAAACACAGTGAGTTGAGTTAATGCCAAAGAGCTCAATTTTTGCCTCATCTGACCACAGCACCTTCTCTCAATTACTCTCAGGATCATCAAGGTGCTCATTGGAAAACTTCAAATGGTGGGCCTGGACATATGCCTTCTTGAGCAGTGGGACTTTGCGGGCACTGCAGGATTTTAATCCATTACGGTGTAATGTGTTACCAATGGTTTTCTTGGTGACAGTGGTCCCAGCTGCCTTGAGATCACTAATAAGTTTCCCCTGTGTAGTTTTAGCCCTCTTCATAATCTTGGATACCCACGAGGTGAGATTTTGCATGGAGCCCCAGATCAATGTCGATTGACACTCATTTTGTATTTCTTCCACCTTCTTTCTATTGTACCAACAATTGTGTCCTTCTCATCCAGCATCTTACTTATAGTTTTGTAGCCCATTCCAGCCCTGTGCAGGTCTAGGATCTTTTCCATGACATCCTTAGAAAGGTCTTTGGTCTTGCCCATGTTATAGAGGTTAGGATGGCTTCACACTACGGCTGGGATTCGATCCGTGGCTGTCCGCTGGAGCCAGACAGCACCGGACCGGATCAGCACACAGAACTGGAGGGCTAATTTGCACCAGCTGCTGTCGTTGATAGGTCAGGACCGCGACTAGCTCCCCGTGAGCCGCGATCCTGACCTATCAGCGGCGGTAGCTGCGTGCGCCTGCACACCGGACCGGAGGGCAAATTGGCCCTCCAGTTCTGTGTGCTAGTCTGGTCCGGAGCTGTCTGGCTCAAGCGGACAGCCACGGATCGAATCCCAACCGTAGTGTGAGGCCAGCCTTAGAGTCTGACTGATTAAGTTGAGTGTGTGGAAAGGAGTCTTTAATACAGGTGACAATTTAAGACAGCTGTCACTAATACAAGTAACAAGTTAATTAGGAGTATCTAACTGGTCTGTAAGAGCCAGAACTCTTAATTGTTGGCAGAGGATCAAATACTTATTTCTCTCTTTAAAATACAAATAAATTTATATAATTTAGACAATGTGATTTTCTGGATTTTATTTTTGATATTCTATCGCTCACTGTTAAAATTAACCTACCCTTAAAATTATAGACTGTTCATGTCTTTGTCAGTGGGCAAACTTACAAAATTAGCAAGGGATCAAATAATTATTTCCTTCACCATCACTGTATGGGCCCCTTTACACGCCACCACTGGAAGGTAGCAACTGTCTTGCACTGGGGATAATTGTGCCTGTTGCCATGAAATTGCTACGAAATGGCGGCATCTAAATAGGGAAGTTCCTTCCTGTGTCCTGCAGTTGACTCAGATACCTGTTGCTGAGCCGTGCTCAAAAACCAAAGGCAACACAAAGGCACAATTGCCATGGTAGTGGGGTCTAAACGGGGCACAGGCATGGATGTTGCGTCGCCTAGTGATTTCACAGGGGCGTGCCATAGCGTCATGGATACCACGCCCCATCAGCGATGATTGGTGGGGGCTACTGTGTTTCCATTGGCTGTCCCAGCACAGGGCGCCATATTTAAAGAGCTATCCATTCACACTACACATTTGCTATGGTGTCATGTATTAGACAGCCTTCCTGCGCAGGCTGGCCAATCATGACGCTAAAGCGTTGTCCAATCAGTGTATTAGCGTCACGAAATACACAACTCTGTCACGCCTATGTACTTGTGAAGCGAAAGATGTACGCCCATATTCCTTTGTGGTAGCGGCGTGTGAAGCAGCGAAGGTATTCAACAGGAAGTAAGCCGCAGGATCTGTCGGCACTTCCGGGGCAACACGATGCCTTCAGTTGACAACGCAATGGTGGCGTGTATATACGGCATCAGCGATCGGTATCCACCGTTAAAAATGTGCACGTGCAGTGGATACCTGTTGCTAGGCACTGTGGCGGTGTGTAAAGGTACCTTATAAGACATCAAGTACAATACCTCAAGAGAGACTTTATTGCAAGTACCCTTGGATCTGTCATATTGCAAAAAAAATGTATGCATTGCTGATTTTAACCTAGGTGATTCGGGCTTTCATTTTTCAAACAAGATTAAGGAAAACGAAGTCCGATTTGTACAAGGGCAACTATATATATATATATATACACAGTATATGTACATGTGTGTGTATATACATATTTTAAACGGAAAATGCGTAATATTTATGTGCAGATATATTAAATGAAGAGGGCCATTAAATGAAAAAGGTCATTAAATGAAAAGGGCCACCGGACACCACGGGTCACAATAGGGGCTAGTTCAAATAGACCTTACTCCACTCTTGGGGCTCTGGCTCACGGTGTTGCTCGCCACATGACAGATAAATCTTCTCAAAATGTATATATAGAAATCAAGAGGGCGGCACTGACCGGTTTAGTTGATCCTTCTTTTATTTTTACAGTCTAAGTAATGTCAGTATGGTATCATTACAGTGAGGAGTGAGAAGTCGGCGGACTATATATATATATATATATATATATATATATATATATATATATATATATTACGGTTGGGAGAAGGCAGTCTGGATGGAATGCTTCTTTCGGCTGTCTCCAAACGTACTCTTGACCGGAGGTCGGAAAATGGGCTAAACGATGATTCGTCTGAGAATATCACATGTTTCCACTGTTCGAGGGACCAATTCTGGAGGTTTCTACACCACTCTAAATGCTTGGAAAGATTTGTCATTGAGAGCAGCAGTTTTCTAATTGCAGCTCTTCCGTGGAATCCAGATTTGTGCAGCTCCCGACGAACAGTTTTTATGGAAACTGGGTTCTGTAGGTGTTCATTGAGCTCAGCAGTGATATCGGAGCCGTGGTCTTGCAATCCTCTCTTACAATTCGATTTAGAGTCCGACGGTCTGTCTTAGTCAACTTCGACTTTTGGCCGGACCTGTGCTTTCCTTCCTTCCTGTGTTTTTCCTTCTTTCAAGCGCACTCATTACTTTGGAGACAGTACCTCTTGACACGCCAAGCATTCGGGCACTTTCTGTGACACTAGTGCCTGCCATACGAGCACCAACAATTTGGCCTTTTTGAAAATCTGAAATGTCTGCCATTGGTATTGGGTTCTCATCAGTGTTCTTACAATTCGGCAAAACAAACAGTTAATTTACCTACACATATCACTTAACACAAATAATCAACTACAAAGCATTAATATATGTCACGGTTTGCATGTTTAGAACATGTTCGAAGATTATGATGCCAAAACGTTAGATGTTTCCATTATTTCAAATGGAGAAAAAAGCAGGCGGCACTCACCATTTATTCTTATATGGCTTGCACCCCAGCAGCAGAAAGAACCTGCTGTCGCTGAAAATTGAAGTAGTGCCCGGTTTTCTCTTTACATGTGAAATTAATTTGGGTTTCCATTATTTTGTCCAACCCCTGTGTATATATATATATATATATATATATATATATATATATATCCCGTAAAGTGGGGGGTGCGTTTCATAATCCGAAAATATGGACCCTGTCCATTTGTGTGCCATCAGTGGGGGACGTGTGCCATCAATGGGGGATGTGTGCCATCTATAGGGGATGTGTACCATCAATGGGGCACGTGTGCCATCAATAGGCAGAGACTGTGTGAAAAAGATCTTCCCCAGTCAATAGGAATAAACTATAATTGCAGAGTGGAAAGAGTACATCGTGTGGGCCCGGCTCCCCCGCCCACAGTAATAGGGCATGGTAAACTAGACCCCCAGACCTTAGCAGGTCATAATGAAGTTTCCTCACTACAATGAAAAATGACATACACTGGCGATCAAAATTAGAGGACAATGTATGATTGTTTTATTTTTTCAGATAGAATGTAATCTACATTGATCAACATTTGAAGGTTTTTTTGTAAGGGGTACACCAGGCCACTAGAACAGTGTTTTCAAAAATAACCAAAGTTTATCAATTTAAAACCTTTATTATACAAAAAAACATGAATATCCTAATTGGAGAACAGCAGTGACTGTAGCACATGGAAAGATTAAAACTAAATTTTGTGAAGGTTACAACATTCACCAATCAGTAGGAAGTGCACAGGCCTTTGCTTTGAATGACTTCAGCACATCTGCGGCCACAGGACATCACTAGTCTCTCACACCTCTTTAGTGTGATTTTGGTCCACTCTTCTTAAAGTCTCCTCCTCCTTGGTGCGCTGAAGATGGCGCGGTTTGTTCATGTTGTTCATGCCACCCATACTCTCCAGATTCAAGAGGTGCCACGTAGTTCCTGGTGCATGGGGGATGGCTATCCTGTGCCAGTAAATCACATCACAAGCTCTGACCCTCTAGCATAGGGGGAATAAATTAAGGCATTTATAAGTTGCTAAAAATGTACGTTAAAGGGAATCAGTCAGGGGGACAAAACACCTCCCCCCTCTCCTATCTCTCCCTCCCCCTTTGAAGGAGCCTGCAGAAGCCTGAGATTTTCAGTGTAACCAGCACATACTGAAAAATGACCTGCCAGAGTCCCTTTAACTTGCAGGAACAATATCTTACCTTATATGTTACCAGTTATTGGTTATTTTTCTATACAAGATAATAAAAACTCAAGTTACACTAGGAAGAAGAGAAGGTTCAAACACGGTGAAAAAAATAATTCACGGTAATGTATCTAATGCTTCTGAGATATTACCTACCTAATATCCTACTAGTTTATATTTTCCCTTCTCTCTGTGTGTTTTTTATCTCTGTTCTTGTTCTCTATCTCTAACATTCTCAACCTCATATATACATTGTAAGATCTCAAATCGGGCTTGAAAGAGAGAACATAATCACATTGCCCCATGATGAACATCATCTCATGGAATATCAAGGGTCTACAATCTCCATATAACAGAACTAAAATAGTAAGACACCTTAAGTACATGTCACCTGACATAGTTCTTCTTCAGGAGACATACCAAAAAGAAGATTTTTTGGGTGGGGGAAATCTTTGAGTCAGCAGCCCTTGATAGACACGTAGAGGCATTAATTCTGTTCCGCCACAATTTTGATTACAAATTGATCACAAACGAAAATGACAACCAAGGGTAATAGATATATGTAGTCATTGAACATGGGGTAGAGTTGTTTAGCATTTACAGTTAAAAACAGAAGTTTACATACAGTGCCTTGTGAAAGTATTTGGCCCCCTACAACTTTAACATTTTGCCACATTTCAGACTTCAAACATTAAGATATAAATTCTAATTTTTTGTGAACAATCAACAACAAGTGGGACATAATCATGAAGTGGAATGAAATTTATTGCATGTTTTAAACTTTTTTAACAAATAAAAAACTGAGAAGTGGGGCTTGCAATATTATTCGGCCCCCTTGACTTAGTACTTTGTAACACCACCTTTTGCTGTGATTACAGCTGCAAGTCGCTTGAGGTACAGTGTTGGCCAAAAGTATTGACACCCCTGCAATTCTGTCAGATAATACTCAGTTTCTTCCTGAAAATGATTGCATTCACAAATTCTTTGGTATTATTATCTTCATTTAATTTGTCTTCAGTGAAAAAACACAAAAGAGAATGAAGCAAAAAGCAAAACATTGATCATTTCACACAAAACTCCAAAAATGGGCCAGACAAAAGTATTGGCACCCTCAGCCTAATACTTGGTTGCACAACCTTTAGCCAAAATAACTGCGATCAACCACTTCCGGTAACCATCAGTGAGTTTTTTACAATGCTTCTCCTGGAATTTTAGACCATTCTTCTTTAGTAAACTGTTCAAGGTCCCTGATATTTGAAGGGTGCCTTCTCCAAACTGCCATTTTTAGGTCTCTCCACAGGTGTTCTATGTGATTCAGGTTTGGACTCATTGCTGGCAACCTTAGAAGTCTCCAGTGCTTTCTCTCAAACCATTTTCTAGTGCTTTTTGAAGTGTGTTTTGGGTCATTGTCCTGCTGAAAGACCCCTGACCTCTGAGGGAGACCCAGCTTT
Organism: Allobates femoralis; assembly: GCA_033576535.1. Classification (NCBI taxonomy): domain Eukaryota; kingdom Metazoa; phylum Chordata; class Amphibia; order Anura; family Aromobatidae; genus Allobates; species Allobates femoralis. The sequence goes on from JARQOC010000003.1 coordinate 549,964,298, forward strand.
CTCACACTGGGCCCTACATTATGCTGCAAAATTTGTTGGTAGTCTTCAGACTTCATAATGCCATGTACACGGTCAAGCAGTCCAGTGCCAGAGGCAGCAAAGCAACCCCAAAACATCAGGGAACCTCCGCCATTTTTGACTGTAGGGACTGTGTTCTTTTCTTTAAATGCCTCTTTTGTTCTCCTGTAAACTCTATGTTGATGCCTTTGTCCAAAAAGAGAGAACATTCTTTCAAAACGTTTTGGGCTTTCTCAGGTAAGTTTTGGCAAACTCCAGCCTGGCTTTTTATGTCTCGGGGTAAGAAGTGGGGTCTTCCTGAGTCTCCTACCATACAGTCCCTTTTCATTCAGACGTCGACGGATAGTACGGGTTGACACTGTTGTACCCTCGGACTGCAGGACAGCTTGAACTTGTTTGGATGTTAGTCAAGGTTCTTTATCCACCATATGCACAATTTTGCGTTGAAATCTCTTGTCAATTTTTCTTTTCCGTCTACATCTAGGGAGAGTAGCCACAGTGCCATGGGCTTTAAACTTCTTGATGACACTGCGCAAGGTAGACACAGGAACATTCAGGTCTTTGGAGATGGACTTGTAGCCTTGCGATTGCTCATCCTTCATCAAAATTTGGTTTCTCAAGTCCTCAAACAGTTCTTTGGTCACAGGACAGAGGTTGAGTCAACTTTAACTTTAATCCATGTCAACTGGCTGCAAGTGTGATTTAGTTATTGCCAACACCTGTTAGGTGCCACAGGTATGTTACAGGTGCTGTTAATTACACAAATTAGAGAAGCATCACATGATTTTTCTAACAGTGGCAATACTTTTGTCCACCCCCTTTTTTATGTTTGGTGTGGAACTATATCCAATTTGGCTTTAGGACAATTATTTTTGTGTTTTTTTCATTGAAGACAAATTAAATGAAAATAATAATACCAAAGAATTTGTGATTGCAATCATCTTCAGGAAAAAAACTAAGTATTATCTGACAGAATTACAGGGGTGTGAATACTTCTGGCCAACACTGTATGTCTCTATTAGTTTTGCACATCGAGAGACTGAAATTCTTACCCATTCTTCCTTGCAAAACAGCTGGAGCTCAGTGAGTTTGGATGGAGAGCGTTTGTGAACAGCAGTTTCCAGCTCTTTCCACAGATTCCCGATTGGATTCAGGTCTAGACTTTGACTTGGCCATTCTAACACCTGGATACGTTTATTTTTAAACCATTCCATTGTAGATTTTGCTTTATGTTTGGGTTCATTGTCTTGTTGGAAGATAAATCTCCGTCCCAGTCTCAGGTCTTCTGCAGACTCCAACAGGTTTTCTTCCAGAATGGTCCTGTATATGGCTCTGTCCATCTTCCCATCAATTTTAACCATCTTCCCTGTCCCTGCTGAAGAAAAGCAGGCCCAAACCATGATGCTGCCTCCACCATGTTTGACAGTGGGAATGGTGTTTTGAGGGTGATGAGCCTTGTTGCTTTTACGCTAAACATATAAACATATCATTTCATCAAGAGGCAGAGGGAGCGGCTGTGCAGAAGGGGGCGGCGCCTCATGCAAACAGCCTCCCCCTGTCATGGCGCCGGCCGCTCACCCCGCGCACCGCCGGGGGACAAGCACAGAAGGGGCGGCAGCGCCCCGGGCTTCAACAGCACCCCTCCTACCCCCCGGTACTCACGGCCGCGGCCGGCAATCACTGCCGCGGCTCGGGCGGCAGTGGCGACCGCCGGGGGTCCAATGAATGCAGAGGGGGCGGCAGCGCTGGGCTCCACCAGCACCCCCCCGTAATCAGTGCCACGGCTCAGGCGGCAGTGGGGCTTGGTGCACCCCTGAGTGTATGTAAACTTCTGCTTTCTACTGTATATTGCAGAACACGTCCTTCTGTCCAAAGCCAGGATGGCCTTCGCATGCGCAGTGTCATGTTTATGTTGGAGTGGAACTCTTCATGCGCATACGGTGAACTCCGGCACCATTTTGTTGAAGACTCTGTCTCTGCCAGTATCAGCAGTCACCAGTTTGTTTCAGATGATATTTACAGTCATCAAGAAGATGGTGCCAGAGATCGTGGTATGCGCACACGCTGACTCTGGCACCATTTTATTTAACCCCTTCACGAACTATGACATCGTGGGACATCATAGAAGTCGATGCGTTCCCGACCTGTGACGTCCCACGACGTCATGGCAGGATCGCGTTCCCGCGGCTTCGGTGATCGGGGCCAGTGACATGTCACTGGTGCCGCGGGAACATGAGGACCTGTACTTTGTCCTGGGGGGGTGGCTTTTTCCCCCTCGTGGCTGAATTCGCTCTGATTGGCAGTTTAAACTGAACTACCAATTAGAGCGATTCTCCCCTCCAAATCTGATTGGATTTCTCCAATCACGCTTGGAGGGGTGGGTGCGCGGGTGCCCTCCCCCTCCTCAGCCCCTCCGACTCCAAGTTAACCCCCCCGTCCCTTCCCTGGCTGCAACCCACCCACCACCAGCACCGATCATCTCTCTGCAGCCTCCCGAATGCTGGCGCTGGTGCAGGCGCCGGCACCGGTGCAGGCACCGGTGCGGTCTGGCGCCGGCACTGGCCAGCGCGTGCCGGTGGGTGCCTAGTGCCCCACAACCCTCCTGCCCCGGATCCCACCTCCATCCACTCCCCCACCCCCCCGTGTCCCCTCTCACTCGTCCTCCGTGGTGCCGCGGCTCCTCGGTGTGGCGCTCCTCCTCTTCTCCCAGGCTCCTCCTCCTCACTAGAGGATCTTGAGAGAGAGGTAAGTATGTGTGTGTGTGTGTGTATGTGTATGTGTGCGTGTTCAAGGGTGGATGCATGGGTGCATGCATGGGTGCATGGGTGTGTGGATGGATAGGTGCATGGGTGCGTGCATGGATGGATGGACGCATGGGTGCGTGGATGGATGGGCGCATGGGTGCGTGCATGGGCGTATGGGTGCGTGCATGGGAGCATGGGTGCGTGCATGGGAGCATGAGTGCAAAGATGGATGGGTGTGTGGATGGATAGGCGCATGGATGCGTGCATGGATGGATGAGCGCATGGGTGCATGGATGGATGCGCGCATGGGTGCGTGCATGGATGTGTGGATGGATGGGTGCATGTGTGGATCGATGGGCGCATGGGTGTAACAAGGGATCAAGTGTACTCTTGTTGTAGTCACTGGGGTCAGTCATGGTGCACTGTATGGCAATGATCTGCCGTACCGTGCACCATGACTCTGACCCCAGAGACTACAACAAGAGGACGCTTGATCCCTTGTTGTAGTCTCTGGGGTCACAGTCATGAAGCACGGTACGGCAGATAATTGCCATACAGTGCACCATGACTGACCCCAGTGACTACAACAAAGGATCAAGTGTCCTCTTGTTGTAGTCTCTGGGGTCAGAGTCATGGTGCACGGTACGGCAGATAATTGCCATACAGTACTTCATGAGTGTGACCCCAGAGACTACAACAAGGGATCAAGTGTCCTCTTGTTGTAGTCACTGGGGTCAGTCATGGTGCACTGTATGGCAATGATCTGCTGTACGGTGCACCATGACTCTGACCCCAGAGACTACAACAAGAGGACACTTGATCCCTTGTTGTCGTCTCTGGGGTCACAGTCATGAAGCACGGTACGGCAGATAATTGCCATACAGTACTTCATGACTGTGACCCCAGAGACTACAACAAAGGATCAAGTGTCCTCTTGTTGTAGTCACTGGTGTCAGTCATGGTGCACTGTATAGCAATGATCTGCCGTACCGTGCACCATGACTCTGACCCCAGAGACTACATCAAGAGGACGCTTGATCCCTTGTTGTAGTCTCTGGGGTCACAGTCATGAAGCACGGTACGGCAGATAATTGCCATACAGTACTTCATGACTGTGACCCCAGAGACTACAACAAAGGATCAAGTGTCCTCTTGTTGTAGTCACTGGTGTCAGTCATGGTGCACGGTATGGCAATGATCTGCCATACCGTGCACCATGACTCTGACCCCAGAAACTACAACAGGAGGACGCTTGATCCCTTGTTGTAGTCTCTGGGGTCACAGTCATGAAGCACGGTACGGCAGATAATTGCCATACAGTACTTCATGACTGTGACCCCAGAGACTACAACAAAGTATTAAGTGTCCTCTTGTAGTCACTGGGGTCAGTCATGGTGCACTGTATGGCAATGATCTGCCGTACCGTGCACCATGACTCTGACCCCAGAAACTACAACAAGAGGACACTTGATCCCTTGCTGCAGTCTCTGGATGTAGCAGAGGTGATCGAGCGTCGTGGGACCTTCGTTGGGACTACGTCGGAGACGATCGAGCGTCGTGGGACCTTTATTGTGGACTACGTCGGATCTTTATAATAAAGATGGAGTCCGAATTTTGTTTGGGTTTTTTTTTCAAATAAAAAGATTTTTCTCTGTGTGTATTTTCTGACTATTTACCAGAGATTCCTAATGGCGGGTCTAACATTGGCCCTATATTATGAATCTCGGGCTTAGTGCCAGCTGCCAATAAAAAGCTGGCATTAACCCCTTTATTACCCAGTTTGCCACCGGCACCAGGGCAACTGGAAGAGTCTGGGTACAGCGCAAGAAAATGGCACTTCAATGAATGCTAGGGATGGGCGAATCTACTCGCTAGGACTCGTTACTCGGCGAGTAGTAAGGGACTCGCAGGACTCGGTACTCTGCGAGTTTCCCAGTGATTACTCGCACGAGTCCAATGCAAATCAATATCAATCCTAGTTTTGTCAGAAACGCTGACAAAACTAGGATTGCCATTGTTTGCATTAGACTCGGCTACTGTGCCTGTGATAGCAGGGAAACTCGCAAAGTAACTGCTGTTTCTTTGCGAGCCGAGTCCAGCTGTCTTCTCTGTGCAGCTCCAGGGTCCTAGAGCCCGCCTGCTCACAGACATGATGTAGCAGTGCTGAGATTGTTCTCAGTCTGCTCATTCCCTGTGCATAGACATCTATATTTATGCACAGGGGATGTAGCAGAGAGGACATCGCGTTTTGGACTGCGTCGGACGGAAGAGGATTTTTTTAATTAAAGATGGAGTCCCTAATGGCTTTTTTTTAATTTCAAATAAAACATTTTCTCTGTGTTGTGTTTTTTTAACCCTTTATTGGAGATTCTTAGTGGCTGGGTCAAACGTGGCCTGACATTAAGAATCTCGGGCTTAATACCAGCTTGTATAACAAAGCTGGTATTAACCCCTTTATTACCCAGCGTGCCACCGCCACCAGGGCCGCTGGAAGAGCGGGGTTCAGCGCCAGAGGATAGCGCTTCAATGAACGCGCCATCTTCTGGGGCGGCTGCGGGCTGCAATTTGCAGCGGGGGGTGCCCAGAAAGCTTGGGCATCCCTGCGCTGCGGATTCCATCCCCCAGCTGCTTAGCTGTACCTGGCTAGACATAGAAATTGCGCGGAGCCCCACGCATTTTTTTTTTATTATTTAATGAATTTCAGAGTCAGAGGCTCAGAGTCGGAGTCGCCTCGGAGTCGGAGTCGCCTCGGAGTCGTCTCGAAGTCGGAGTCGCCTCGGAGTCGGAGTCGTCTCGGAGTCGGAGTCGTCTCGGAGTCGGAGTCGTCTCGGAGTCGGAGTCGGAGTCGTCTCGGAGTCGGAGTCGTCTCGGAGTCGGAGTCGTCTCGGAGTCGAGTCGGAGTCGTCGTTGTCTCGGAGTCGTCTCGGAGTCGGAGTCGTCTCGGAGTCGAGTCGGAGTCGGCGTCGTCTCGGAGTCGGAGTCGTCTCGGAGTCGGAGTCGTCTCGGAGTCGGAGTCGAGTCGGAGTCGGAGTCGTCTCGGAGTCGTCTGAGTCGGAGTCGTCTCGGAGTCGGAGTCGTCTCGGAGTCGGAGTCATCTCGGAGTCAGAGTCGTCTCGGAGTCGGAGTCGTCTCGGAGTCAGAGTCTTCTCGGAGTCGGAGTCATCTCGGAGTCGTCTCGGAGTCGTCGTCGTCTCGGAGTCGGAGTCGTCTCGGAGTCGGAGTCGTCTCGGAGTCGTCTCGGAGTCGGAGTCGTCTCGGAGTTGGAGTCGTCTCGGAGTCGGAGTCGTCTCGGAGTCGGAGTCGTCTCGGAGTCGGAGTCGTCTCGGAGTCGGAGTCGGAGTCGTCTCGGAGTCGGAGTCGTCTCGGAGTCGAGTCGGAGTCGTCTCGGAGTCGTCTCGGAGTCGGAGTCAAAAAAATGCGTGGGGCTCCGCGCAATTTCTATGTCTAGCCAGGTACAGCTAAGCAGCTGGGGGCTGAAATCCGCAGCGCAGGGATGCCCAAGCTTTCTGGGCACCCCCCGCTGCAAATTGCAGCCCGCAGCCGCCCCAGAGGATGGCGCGTTCATTGAAGCGCCATCCTCTGGCGCTGAACCCCGCTCTTCCAGCGGCCCTGGTGGCGGTGGCACGCTGGGTAATAGAGGTTAGGGCCAGCTTTGTATTATCAGCTGGCCCTAAGCCCGAAATTTATGGCGGTCACGCCAATATTAGACATGACCGCCATGAATTTCTATTAAATTGTTTTAAAAAAAACACAACACAGAGAACATTTTTTATTAGAAATAAAAAAAAAAGCCATTAGGGACTCCATCTTTAATTAAAAAAATCCTCTTCCGTCCGACGCAGTCCAAAACGCGATGTCCTCTCTGCTACATCCCCTGTGTATAGATATAGATGTCCATGCACAGGGAATGAGCAGACTGAGAACAATCTCAGCACTGCTACATCATCTCTGTGCACAGACATTCATGTCTGTACACAGGGAATGAGCAGACTGAGAACAATCTCAGCACTGCTACATCAGGCAACAGGCGGGCTCTAGGACCCTGGGGCTGCACAGAGCAGACAGGACTCTTCTCTTATCTGTGCGAGTTTCCCAGCGATTACTTACAAAGTAAACGAGTCCAATGCAAATAAATGACAAAACTAGGATTGCTTCAGGCTGAAGCTTCCGAGACACATCTGCGATTTGTAAATCTCACACTACTCGCTATTACTCGCTTCCCCATTCATTAACATTGGACTCGCTAGACTCGCAACGAGTAGCGAGTCCTGGGCTCGGACTCGCTAGAGTCAAGCGATTCCGAGTAATTTAGGATTCGCCCATCACTAATGAATGCGCCATTTTCTGGGGCCGCTGCGGGCTGCAATTCGCAGCATGGGGGGCCCAGAACACTTGGGCCTCTCCATGCTGCGGATTCCAGCCCCCAGCTGCCAAGTTGTACCTGGCTGGACCAAAAATATGGCGAAGCCCCACGCCATTTTTTTTTCTAGAATTAGTCCTAGAAAAAAAAAAATTGACTTCGCTGTATTTTTGGTTGCCAGCCAGGTACAACGAGGTAGCTGGGGGTTGCTGGCAGTCCGTAGCTGCCAAGTTGTACCTGGGTGGACCACAAATATGGCGAAGCCCCACATCATTTTCTTTTTATTCTACCAATAAAATGACAAGGAGGTTTGCCTTATTTTTGGTTGCCAGGTACAACTTGGCATTTGGGGGGCTGCAATCCTCATTGTGGAGAGACCCAAATGTTGTGCCCCCCCCCATGCTGCAAATTGCAACCCACAGCCACCCCAGAAAATAGCACATTAGAGGCGCCATTCTCTGGTGCTATACCCCAACTCTTCCAGTTGCCCTTGTGCTGGTGGCACACAGGAGCACTCCATACGCGACATGGTGTCCGCTAACAAGTTAAATGGAAAATTAGCTCCAATTATTAGCGGACACCATGTCGCATATGGAAAGCCCCTGTGTGCCTAAACATTGAAGTTCCCTCACAAGTGACCCCATTTTGGAAACTAGATCCCCCAGGGAACTTATCTAGATGGGTAGTGAGCATATTGAACCCCCAGGTGCTTATCAAATTAATGAAAAAAAAAACATTTTGTGGAAAAAGAGTACTTTTTCATTTTTACGGATCAATTTGTGAAGCCCCTGGGGGTTCAAAGTGCACACTATGCATCTAGATACATTCCTTGGGGGGTCTAGTTTCCAAAATGGGGTCACTTGTGGGGGAGCTCTAATGTTTAATCACACAGCGGCTCTCCAATTGTTAGCGGACACCATGTCGCGTATGGAGAGCCCCTGTGTGCCTAAACATTGGAGCTCCCCCACAAGTGACCCCATTTGTGGGGTGAAAATTGCAAAATTTTTTAAATTTTTGCCATATTTTTGATTTTTTCACAAATAAACGCAAAAATTATCGACCTAAATTTAATACTAACATGAAGCCCAATATGTCACGAAAAAACAATCTCAGAATCGCTAGGATCTGTTGAAGCGTTCCAGAGTTATTACCTCATAAAGGGACACTGGTCAGAATTGCAAAAAATGGCCAGGTCAGGAAGGCCAAAATAGGCTGGGTCATGAAGGGGTTAAAATTCTGTACTGTATACTCACCGGCCATAGGGATAATGGTGGTGGCTGCCGTGCAAAATGTAAATAAAGAGGGGAGAAACTGATAAATAATACCCGACCCACAAATCCCGCAACAACAAGGCAATTTTAACTGTTTAATGCCTACTGTTGCGTATTCCCATCATACCAGTTAAATTCATTTGTATGCATATGTGTGTATTAATGTGTTTTGATTCAGGCAATAAGGGGTTAAGAAAGACCATAAAGTTTAGACCAAAAATGTGGTTGGCAGAGATGTTTTTGCACATCAACTACATTTGTTTTCATCAAAAAACAGAGAACAGGAGTATCATGCAAAAATGTCAATCTTTTATTAATGCGGACGGTAGTAAAAGGGTGTACAGACGGTATAGAATTACAAGGAAAGAATATGAAACGATGGCCACATTATTCCATTAGAATACAAGGGGTGCTATCACAAACATTACTGCAGTTTAGACTCAAGGGGTCACACAGGAGCTATCCCACAAGTTTGAACTGCACTGCACTCCCTGACAATACCACTCCTCACACTCTCATGATACCAGCGAGATATATTCACTATGTCTTGTGTGATATCATGGCTCTCACGAGACAGCTAGTGTAATGAGTGATGACACCACTGATGGTATCTCAGATCGCACAGCGGGATTCCCTGCTGCATGATACACTATGTAACATGAGACAACCTAAGGGAAGTCATGAAAATGTCTGAGGTTCATGAGCAGACCCGGAAGCATGGTGACAGTGGTGCTATAACTTGCTAAATAAAACTATGGGAAGATAATGTCTGTGCCAAAAAAGTGGGGCTCCACTGTAAAATAGTTTGAGCTGTGTTTAGCAGCTTTTGTGCCCCTTTGAAAGTGCTTTCTAACCTTTTGATTTTGCCTCCCATTGAATTGAATGGGGTTTGGAAGTTCAGCAAACTGTTCGCCGGTCTATTCGTCGAACCAAACCAAATCTGAACTTTAAAAGGTTTGCTCATCTCTAGTTGCAATATACAAGTTCAAACCCGTGGAGAAGAGTGGCACTTAAAGTGGCTGTCACTACATGGATAACCCCTTTTGAATTGACATGATTCCCCAGTTAAAATGATAGACCTTGCACTCACTTCCCGTTCTGCTGCCATTCCAGCCCTGTTGGTAACCACGACTCAAGCTGGCGTGACTTTAACATCATGTGACCACCTGGTCCATCACCCCCAGCTTCCTTCTCCCCACCTTCGGACATAGGAACAATCAACAGCAAGTGTGCAGCAGCTGAAGAGCTCACTTTCTGTTAATAGTTTGTTTGGTCTAAAGGTGGGGAGAAGGATTCCAGATTGGATTGGATACAAGGCTCCGGTGACTTCACAATTTCACATGAGCTCTGAACCATGGGGGATGAAACGGCGGCAGCACAGGAGTTGAGTGCAGGATTTAGTGTTTTATCTTGGGGAAACAAGTTAATTCGGAAGGGGTTGTCCTTGTAGTGGACAACCCCTTTAAATATTGAGTACAACTGCAATGAACTAATCATCTTGTTCAAATTATTTTTACTCTACTATTTCATATTCCCCTTCTTCATTTTCTTTTTCTTCTACTTCATCATTCAGTTCTATTTCTTCAATAATCCCCTCCCCTTCTTTTTCTTGTATAACACTTTATATTTTGTATATATAGCGTTCATGAAAAACACTAAATGATTGGGATAGTACAAGTAGAAGGAACAATCTGAATGATTTATTCACTAGATTCTGATGAAACATGTCTTACTCTTCATTCATCTCAACTTTCATCAGAATTCTTCACAAAAGCAGTAAGCGAATACAGTACTGTATATAAAGGGAAATAAATATATCCAGAGATTATACCTATACAGATCAATAGAAAGTAGATAAATCAGAGTTTTTTACGACATGTGTATTAGAGATAAAGGATGGAGTATAATGAATTTCAATTTAATTAACTTCTGAAATTTCTGAGTGAGATAATCTGCTGGACACGTTTTCGAGCAGAAGTAGTATTAATATTTTATTGTTATAATCTTAGAAAGTTTTAATACTAAAAAATTGATGTTTTTTTTGCTCTAGAAGGAAACTACTTTGAAATCTGAAGTTAAGGAAGTGCTAGAAACAGTAGATAACATGGTGAATGTATAGAACCTCCCAACAGGATTGATTTAGAAGAATCCAACCTTAGTTTATTTAGAGGCAGGGGCATAACTACAATAGATGCAGGAGTTGCAATCACACCTGGGTCCTGGAGCCTAGGGAGCCCTGACATTTCCTTTGACCTATAGAAAAAGACTAATGCTATTAAAGATTTGCAACAATTGGGGGGCCTCGTTGGAGCTTTTGCATCGGAGCCCCTGAGCTCCAAATTACACCACTCTACAAAGGCTAAATAAAATGTAGTTATATTAAGTTGGTTAACTAATGGTTCAGTCGAGAATAGGGAAATTATTACTCCAGCCTAGTAAATTTAGCATTTTGTTGAAAAGTATGCACTCTCATTCAAGATGTTCCTTAAGGCTAAATGCCCACGATCAGAACATGGCCTATAGGGGAACAGGGGAATGCCCTGGTGGATCAGTGTGCTGCCAAGTATTTGGCCCCATTACATTAGTACAGAAAAGAACAATGTCTCATCATTCAATCAACAAACTACCCAGTCCATTATTACATAGAATGACAAATAAATGTGTGAATGAGACTAATGTAATTTTTGCACGTAGCTGTACAGTGGGTCCCCAGTCAGTGTTACTGGTGAGCTCTTGACAACTCAGTCTGACACTGGACGTGAGTGTTCTCTGTGGGAGAATGCAGTGTCCATGCCCATGATCAGGCTTAGAGGCGCAGCGGATTTTGCAGTGTTTTCCCGCTGAGAACACTCGTGTCTCAACAAGCATAAGTTGACATGCTGCAGCTCAGGAAGCCACACAGTGCAGGCTCTGGGAGGATTCACAAGTCGTCTATCACAAAGAATGACTGCAGGCTTGTAATTCCAGACCAGAAAAAAACTTACATTTTTTAGAAAAAAATCTACTTTTTAATATGCAAATAAGGCAGCTTCGGTGCACCCTTGGCATGGCCTATGCCTTAGTGCATCTTTAGGCCCCTTATGTGTCAAGTCATACTCAGAGAAGATTGTGTGTCTGTAATAGGTACTGTATTATTCCGGGTATAAGGACATATCACATGTTCAGGTAATTTGAAAGTCAGAGGGTATGTATGTAAGATATACATAGAAAAAGGTTTTATATGGCATACTAAGAACATATGGTACTATAAAAGAAACATTTATAGGTAGGTAAACAAGAAATACACAGAGGCAGGCACCATATAGCGTACCTGGACCATGTTGGATCTAGAGAAGGAGGGTAATCCGTGAAGGGTCACACCAAAATTACACTATTATACAAGCTGTACAATGACTACATTACATTGTATCAAAGTGTCATATCTACGGTGTTATCCCATGAAAGCATAAAGTATTTACAAAAATTTGCGGGGTGTACTCACTTTTGTGATATACTGGATGCAAACAGAAACCTGTACTGGATGGATGATGCTCAGTTCCTGAGCATATTCCATGCAATGCTTGCGCACATCCTTCACAACTTTGGAGTTTGTGTACACATCGATTGGGGTTACCGTAATAACTTTAAGGATACTCAGGATGTTTTTGGAATATTCTAGCTACACTTTTATAATAATAATAATATAATAATATTTATTCATTTATATAACGCTATTAATTCCATAGCACTTTACATACTTTTATTTACTGTGCTTGCACTATGCGACATATGAGGATATGTCTTTCTACCAAATACCAGTTTTGGCTCACCTTTCTGAATAGCGTCATATGAAGAAGGTGGGTTACAAAACACTAGTATTGACTAGAGATGAGCCACCCCCCTAGTGTTCTAATTCGATTCGATTCGTCGAATTAGTGATTTGTTCGTCGAATGATCTTCGACGAACAACTCGAACTCCATTGAAATCAATGGCAGGCTACAAAAAACACATAGAAAACACCCTCAAAGGGCTCCAAAAGCTGCCAAACTACTGGCAGCTGGCAGGTGGGGGCCGATATCGAGGGCTGGAGGTGGCTGGGGAGGCTGAAATCAGAGCGGGAGGTCACATGGTGCCGCTCATTTGCTATTCATGATATGCACTGCAGCCTCCCGTCCATCAGCGGGGGGATGCAGTGCATATCCCGTAATACAGGCTCCCCCCGTACCGTAGTTATACAGGCTCCCCCAGCATATATACAGGCTCCATTGTAGGTATACAGGCCCCCCTCACAGTTTTGCGGCCCCCCCTCACAGTATGCCCCTCGCAGCGTTCCCCTCTGCTCCCCCGTCCTCCTATGTGCTCCCCTGTGTCTCTCCTCTGCTCCCCCTCTCCTCCTCCTCCTCCATTCTGCTCACCTGTCCTCGCTCCTGCACGTCCCGTACGCTCCCGGAGTCCGGTCTCTCCAGCATCTCCTGCGATGTGCTGCCAAGACTTTGCGTGATGTTATATTCACAGTAATTACACTGCCGGTTACTGGTTAATGGCTGTCATGTGATTATGACATCATGCCAGGTCTTGTAGAACAGAGGAGAGGTGAGGATGACCTGCTTTGTTATTTTTAACCCCTGCACTCCGGAGGAGTGCATGAATGCATGGGTGTGTATGTATGTATGTGTGTGTATGTATGTGTGTATGTATGTGTGTGTATGTGTGTATGTATGTGTGTATGTGTATGTATGTATGTGTGTATGTATGTGTGTATGTGTATGTATGTGTGTGTATGTATGTATGTATGTGTGTGTGTGTATGTATGTGTGTGTGTATGTGTGTATGTATGTGTGTATGTATGTGTGTATATATTGTGTATGTAGTGTATGTGTATGTGTATGTATGTTGTGTGTGTGTATGTATGTGTATGTGTGTATGTATGTGTGTGTGTATGTATGTGTACGTGTGTATGTATGTGTGTATGTGTGTGTGTATGTATGTGTGTGTGTTTATGTATGTGTGTGTGTGTTATGTATGTGTCTGTATGTGTGTGAATGTATGTATGTATGTGTGTGTATGTATGTGTATGTGTTTGTGTGTATATGTATGTATGTGTGTGTATGTATTTATGTATGTGTGTGTATGTATGTATGTGTGTATGTATGTGTGTGTATGTGTGTATATGTGTGTATGTGTGTGTATGTATGTGTGTGTATGTGTGTGTATGTATGTATGTGTGTGTATGTGTGTATGTATATATGGATGGATGGATTCATGGATGGATGGGTGTGAGTGTGCGTGGATGTGTGCTTGCGTGGATGTGAGCGTGCGTGGATGTGAGCGTACGTGAATGTGTGCATGCGTGGATGTGAGCGTGCGTGGATGTGAGCATGCGTGAATGTGTGCGTGCGTGGATGTGAGCATGCGTGGATATGAGCGTGTGTGGATGTGTGCGTGCGTGGATGTGTGACACCGGGACTCCCGGTGTCGCAGCTATCTGCTGACAGGGCCTGCTGTGACGTCACAGTCACATGATCGGCGGTCATGTGACGTCCTGTCAGCAGATAGCTGCGACGCCCGTATATTCTTGTGTCTGGCCAGGTACAAATAGGCACCTGGGGGTTGTGGGCAGCCCGTCGCTGCCTGCTGGATCTGGCTGGTTACAAAAATATGGCGAAGCCCACGTCAAATTTTTTCTGAAAAAAACATAAAACAATATAAATAAAAGGGACTGCCTCTTTATTAACCCTTCCACCATGGCCGAGGGGTTAATAAAGATGCAGTCCCTTTTATTTATATTGTTTTATGGATTTTTCAGAAAAAAATTTGACGTGGGCTTCGCCGTATTTTGGTAACCAGCCGGATCCAGCAGGCAGCGACGGGCTGCCCCCAACCCCCAGGTGCCCATCTGTACCTGGCCGGATACAAGAAAATAGGGGAGCCCTTTTTTTTTTATTATTTCATGAATTTCATGAAATAATAAAAAAAAAACTGCGTGGGGCTCCGCGCAATTTCTATGTCTAGCCAGGTACAGCTAAGCAGCTGGGGGCTGGAATCCGCAGCGCAGGGATGCCCAAGCGTTCTGGGCACCCCCCGCTGCGAATTGCAGCCCGCAGCCGCCCCAGAAGATGGCGCATTCATTGAAGCGCCATCTTCAGGCGCTGAACCCGCTCTTCCAGTGGCCCTGGTGCGGTGGCTCACTGGGTAATAAAGGGGTTAGGGCCAGCTTTTTATTATCAGCTGGCCCTAAGCCAGAAATTTATGGCGGTCACGCCAATATTAGACATGACCGCCATGAATTTCCAGTAATTGATAGAAAAAAAACACAACACAGAGAAAAAATAATTTTGTTAGAAATAAAACAGAACACAATTAGGGACTCCAACTTTATTTAAAAAATCCTCTTCTGTCCGACGTAGTCCACAACGAAGGTCCCACGACGATCACCTCCGACGTAGTCCATAAACGGAATCTTCACTGCCACATCCCTCTGCATAGACTCACGTCTATGCAGAGGGAGAGCAGACTGAAAAATGACTTTCACAGTCAGGGTTCACCTCAGGTGAACCCTACTGTGACAGCCCATTCACTGCTCTGCCGGCGGGAGCGCCGGCAGAGCAGTGAATAAATTATTATCAGGGAGGTCGGCAGGGTCCTGCAGGGTCCCAGTGTCCTCCCGGCGTCGCAGCTATCTGCTGACAGGACGTCACATGACCGCCAATCATGTGACTGTGACGTCACAGCAGCCAGCGGGAGTCCCGGTGTCACACATCCACGCACGCACACATCCACACACGCTCACATCCACGCATGCACACATCCACGCACGCATACATTCACGCACGCTCACATCCACGCACGCTCACATCCACGCACGCACACATTCACGCACGCTCACATCCACGCAAGCACAATCCACGCACACTCACACCATCCATCCTGAATCCATCCATCATCCATACATACATACCACATACACACACATACATACAACATACAACACATCACATACACAATACATACATACACACACATACACACACACATACATACACACATATATAAATACATACACACACACGCATACATATGCACACACATACACACACACACATACACATACATACACACATACATACACACATACATACATACATACACACATACATACATATATACACACATACATACACACATACACAACTACACACATACATACACACATACATACACACATACATACACACACATACATACACACACAAACATACACACACACACATACACACATACACACACATACATACACACATACATACACACATACACACACATACATAAATACATACACACACATACATACATACACACCCATCCATTCATGCACTCCTCCGGAGTGCAGGGGTTAAAAATAACAAAGCAGGTCATCCTCACCTCTCCTCTGTTCTACAGGACCTGGCATGATGTCATAATCACATGACAGCCATTAACCAGTAACCGGCAGTGTAATTACTGCCGGTTACTAGGTAACTGGCTGTGATGTGAATATGACATCACGCGAGGTCCTGGCAGCACATCGCAGGAGACTCTGGAGAGACCGGACTCGGGAGCATACGGGACGTGCAGGAGCGAGGACAGGTGAGAAGAATGGAGGAGGAGGAGGAGAGGGGGAGCACATAGGAGGAGGAGGAGAGACACAGGGGAGCACATAGGAGGACGGGGGAGCAGAGGGGAACACTGCGAGGGGCATACTGTGAGGGGGGGTGCCGCAAAACTGTGAGGGGGGCCTGTATACCTACGATGGAACCTGTATATATGCTGGGGGAGCCTGTATAACTACGGTACGGGGAGAGCCTGTATTACGGGATATGCACTGCATCCCCCCCGCTGATGGACGGGAGGATGCGGTGCATATCATGAATAGCAAATGAACGGCACCACGTGACCGGCCGCTCTGCCTGTATACCTACGGGGGAAGCCTGTATATATGCTGGGGGAGTCGAATCGTTTTCGAACATAACCTAGAACTTCCGAATTTGATGCAAATTGTTCAAAATCGACGAATCACTCGAACACCGCCCAAAACAGGTCGAATCTGAGATTGGCGAACATTTCGAATCGAACATCGCTCATCTCTAGTATTGACGTTAATCTTAATACTGGTTTCCCTTTTTTTCCTCTAGCATAAGTCTGTCTTTTTTTTACACTTTATTGTGAGTGAACCGGTCAACTAATTTGACCAGCATGCCAAATACACTTTAACTAGAGAGAAAGGCTTGTGATGTAGTACAAGAGAATCGTGGAGCTATTGTAATGGTGTTTCCATCAAGTTTTTTAGATTTCATTATAACGTAACATTTTTACATGACACCTGAAAGAGTGAAACCATTACATAAATATTAAATTACTTTCAGTCAAGGGTTTTGCCTATTCAAATCAGACAAGATGATAACAATGACTATCCAGTAAGCAAATAACTGTTTCATTTCCATTTGGGCAATAAAGGGGATCATTCTAACTTAGTCTCAATCACCTGCTTCTGTATCTACTAGTGCATCTCAATTAATTAGAATGTGATCAAAAATCAATATCAATATCATATTGCCATATTTCAGGGCATTACTGGAAATCCTGAAACGCGTTGATTAATAAATCAATATTATTGTCACATTGAAGAAAGAGGCACTCACACGGTGATAGTTGTTCCTCAATGGATGACTTTAATCGGCATTAGGGTACAGGGTGCTGAGGAGGGGGTGTCAGAGGTGCAGACGACGGCACCATTTCGTATCAACTGATCCTTCAGCTGGTCTTGGCTTTTATATGACTGTGCACCCCTGGTTCTGCTGCAGTTGGCACTGCTGATACCGCTACTTTGGATCTTAAGTGATCGGTGCTCCGCTATTCTGCCTCCCAAATATCGTTTAATATTATTGTCACCCTTTGATGTCTCGTAGAAGACGGCAACAAAGTTTTTAACCCTTCATCCCCCTATTTGAAATTTCTGAGATCATGACCCTTGGGGTTTCATTGGCTGTAAGCCATAATCATCAACATTTACAGAAATAAACTTGAAATAGATCACTCTGTTTGTAATGACTCTATATACTGTAATATTTGCATTTCACTTTTTGTATTGGACTACTGAAATGAATTAACTTTTTGATGATATTCTAATTCATTGAGATGCACCTGTATATGAAGTTCAAGACCACTCTACCACTCTTCTTTCTGCCTAGTCCGAGATAGTTATTATTTGATCGGATTGAAAGAGAATGCTAATTAATACCGAAGTGTCGGGTGTATATCCTGCCGGTATTCCACATATTTACTTGTAGAGTTTGAGATGGTAAATGTTAGTAATTTGCAAACCCCAGAAAAGAACGCTTTAAAAGAGCTCAGACTGTAAAATAGATTAAATATTCATGATTACTGATTTCCTAGAAAATGTTTAAAACATGCCGCTATCAGAATTTAAAATTCAAGTTGAAATCTCTGACAAACTCAGCAATCAGAGACTTCAGCTCATAGAATGTATCATCTCGTCTTTTTTCTGTCTGCATCTAAACTAAATAATGCTAATGACTTTGAATTCTTGTGATCAACTCCTTAGGAATTAAGCTCAAAGATGTACTATTTAATAGGTGACAAATCGGAAGTAGAGGAGAAAATTAGGCAGAAAATAATATGTTTATTAAGCCAAGTGTTAACATAATGGTTGCTGATGATACGACTTCATTTTTTATGTGTCCCTTGGCGCCAATAGTGTTTTGCAAAAAAATATATTCACAAAATGTAATGGAAAGAGTCCGCGGTATAGGTTTTGCTTATGTAATCTGAGAACAGTATAATTAGGGCAAAAGGTTCATTTCAATGATGTATCACTTACTGGGCTGCTTGTTGTACTTTATAGAATCCCTGTTGCAACGTTGTAGATATAGCAGAGTCATAATTAGTGATGAGCAATAGTGAAATGTTCAGGTTTGGATTATTGTAACCAAAACTTTTACTATTCGAATACTGAACTAATCCAAATCAAAGGGAACTCGAATAGTTTCAGGGAAATCTTCAGAAAACTATTCGAGTTTCTCTCGACTTTATTAGATTCAATATTCAAGACGAATACCGGATAGGAAAATTATAGAATAGATGAATAATTCAAACTTGGGATATTGTCAATTTTTTTACAATCAACATAAAAGATGGAGTGGTTCATGCCATACCCTTAGTTGCTTGGAGGGGTAGGGGTCCCACAAGCATTCCCAGTTGAAAGCCTTTGGCAAGGGTGATACATACGGTGGGAAACAGGGCTTTTACCTTTTCTATCTCCTTCTCTTCCTCGTTTCTTCATAATGCTGGTGGTCCTGGTGATTGTAATCCAGTGGCGCACACTCGTGCAGGTGGAGTATAGCCGACATACTGAAAGATCTTTTGCAGTCTAACATCTGGTACTCCCGGATGGCATTGGAAAGGGTTTACCTCCTGACTGTGAGCTCCTCAGGACCTCCACTGGCATAAGAGCCTATGGGTCTCTGCACCTCACTGCAGATGAGGCCAAGTAGGTAGTGCGGTGGAGCTCCAGGTCACATATCCTCAGGCAGCTCCAGTTTTTGTGTAACTGAAGCGCCCTCTGCCCCTGGGCAGTGAGGAAGATAACCTCCTCTATATTAAGCATGTCTTGTGGGGATCCTCCTCTATATTAAGCATGTCTTGTGGGGATCCATCACCAACTGCATACTGCATGACATGGCAGCAACAGCAATTGTAGCAGAGTGTAGTTAGCTGACTGCATGCTAAGCTCTCATAATCCTTCATGGGATTGGCTGCAGAAGTAACGTCACTCACAAATCCAATTCCCCATGTCACTAGGTAACACTGGTTGCGGTTAGGTGAAGTGATTATTGAAGCTTGGCATATTTGGAGGAGAAATAATGAAAACAAATACATTTATTCAGGTCAACATTCACCAATTCTTCTGAAATGCTGAATAAGACTAGTATAGTGGGCAGCAATGCAAGGACCAGAACATATGAATTATACTTACAACATACTTCTGCACATGACAAATCTGTATTGTAAACGCATGGATAAATGGAATAGCGGTTGCCCATTGTCAAGAAGCAATATCCATAGCATGTGTTTCATGAGTGTGAACAGACCTATAGCACCATGTTTTGAAGCTTAGAATGGTCATATGCTATATTTATTTTGAATTGCTATCACATAACTGTTGCTGACCTCTGCAATAATAAAAGTTTGCTCCCTCCAAAAAAAATACAATAATAAAAAAATTTAAAATAAAAAAATTTATATAAAAAAAGTTCCAAAAATAATAGGCTCCCTTTAAACTGTTGTTTGGAGGACATTGTAAGCTTTCTGCTTTTCACAACCGATGCCACGTTGACACTGTTTCCAAATGTATACCCTGCAGGTGTCAAAACACCTGCAAATCCAGGAAGCTTAAAATTAATTTAAAGCTCGCAAAAATTCTACAGCTTGATACAAGCAGTAGACCTTGATATGGAACACTCCTAACAGTAAGGTTAATGGTCTTCCAGCGAGACTTTGGCCCCGACAATCAGTGAAAGTTTTAGGTCCATTTTAAATTTCAAACTTCTTTCCAAACAGGTTTTGGATTGTCGAATGTTTTGGAAATGCTCAGGTTCACAACCCAAACAAAATCTGCATGTTCGTGTGAAATTAAAATTGGCGACATGTCGGGAAGTTTGCTCATCTCTAATCACTAGTCATAATGCTAAGCTGTGTACAACCTCACCTACACTCTGATTAGCAGCTTACTACATGTACAATGGACACAGGAAGTTGTCAATCAGTGGTGAGAAAGGGGTTACATAGATTAGCCTGATGCTACGCACTTGAATCCTAGTCCTCTAATGATAGTCTAATGGAGCGCTCTCATCTGCTGAAAAATTTGGCGACTGTAATTCAATAAAACACTCGCTTTGATGTTAAACAATAGTGACATGCATATCTGTGAGTCTTCCTCGGCTGCGGATTTTGCTGAGAATCCACCAAAGCAAGTGTATGGGAGCGATAAAACATTGGACACCATATGCAAAGCACTGGGATCACGATTTTAGCAAGGCCATTTCAATGCAATAAAATTTCAGAAAAGATGGACAGAAAGATAGATATATAGTATACAAAAATAGGATGGATAGATAGATAGATATCAAAAAAACTGAAAGCACTCGTTACACTGTCGAAAGTGCAAGCTGTGTGCTGGATCAATATGTAACAAAAAAATCACTGCTGCATCATCTAACCAATAAGTGTTGCTGACAAGCAATAATGTTGAGAAAAAAATAAAACATCCGTTTTTCTAAAACTCAGTACTCACTTTTTTTATTAAAGCCGGCTCTGGTACATCATTGGCCATGTATGCTGCCTCCGCACTTCTCAGCGGCCCGGCCTGGAGGTTAACGCTGACTCCTGCAGATCCTTGTCGTGGACCCCTGTCCTTTGACCTCATCTGATCCTGACACCTGGGTCGTGGGGTGCAATCTCAGCTGGGTGGAGCCAGCACTCCACTTATCTAGTATATATCAAAAAAACTGCAAGCATCGTTACACTGCGCGAAGTCAAAGCTGTGTTGCGATCAATATGTAACAAAATCACTGCTGCACTCAGTCTAACATAAGTGTGTGCTGACAAGCAATAATGGTTTGAGAAAAAAATTTAAAAACATTAGTTTTTTCGAAAAAACTCAGTACTCACTTTTTTTATTAAAAGTCGGGGCTCTTGGTACACTCATTGGCCAATGTATGCCTGCCTCCGGCCACTTCTCGGCGGCCCCGGGGTCCGGAGGGTCTTAACGCTGACATCCCTGCCAGATCCTTGTCCGTGGACTCCCTGGTCCTTCTGACCTCATCCTGATCCCTGAGCACCTGGGTCGTGGGTGCAATCTGCACTGGGTGGAGCACACTCACTAATCTAGTATATATCAAAAAAAACTGCAAAGCACTCGTTACACTGTGCGAAAGGTGCAAAGCTGTGTTGCTGTATTTTTCAGTCTTAGAACAGATGGACAGCTGTGACAGCTGTCCTCAGCTGCCTAATTTTACCTTGGCTGGCAAAAAAAGAAGTGTAGGGCTTCACCCTAATTTTTATTGTTATCCAAGGTAAAACTGGGCCGTTTGGGCTGTTATTCTCAGCGGGGTGAGGACCCATCATTATTGGGCTCCCCATTTTGAAGAGATGCATTACCTTGATTGCAGAGCTCAGGTGTGTACAGCAATGACAAAAGTTGAAAGGAGTTGATAACTGGTGTTCTAAACGGTTGGTGTGGTAGACAGCACGTCCTTGTCCCAGAGCAGCGTTCAATTATCCATTCAGCAAACCTTTGAAAGCAGGCGCTAATACGCTGCCAACGCCCCACATGCCACAGTCCTAAATTCTCACATTTCGCGACTCATAGCCTAGAAATGTTGCCTTTCCGCTGGTGGAGACGGAAGCATTCCGCGACCTGATGGCGGCTGCTGTCCCACGTTACTCGGTCCCCAGCCGCCACTATTTCTCCAGATGTGCCGTCCCCGCATTGCATAACCACGTGTCCAACAGCATCACACGTGCCCTGAACAACGCTGTTTCAGCCAAAGTCCACCTAACCACAGACACGTGGACAAGTGCTTGTGGGCAAGGCCGCTACATCTCCTTGACGGCACACTGGGTTAATATTGTGGAGGCTGGGACCCAGTCTGAGCGAGGGACGGAACACGTCCTTCCCACACCAAGGATAGCAGGCCCTACCTCTGTCAGGGTTTCACCGACACTCTACAGCTCCGGAATGTCATGCTCAGCCTCCTCCTCCTGCGCATCCTCATCCACTGTACCCTCCACATCAGTCCCAAGCTCAAAGCACTGCAGCACTGCCTCTGCGAAGCGGCAACAGGCTGTGCTGAAGCTAGTCTGCATAGGTGACAAACCCCACAATGCATAAGAGGTGTGGACAGCTCTGAAACAGCAGGCAGATCACTGGCTCACACCTCTGAACCTAAAGCCAGGAAAGGTCGTGTGTGACAATGGCCGATACCTGGTGGCAGCTTTGAGGCGAGGCCAGCTGACGCATGCTCCATGCGTGGCCCATGTGCTCAACCTGGTGGTTCAGAGGTTTCTAAAGTCATACCCAGAGCTGTCTGAACTGCTGGTAAAAGTTCGCCGTCTGTCTGCACATTTTCGCAAGTCACCTGCTGCTTCAGCCGGCCTTGCCGACTTTCAGCGCCGTTTGCGTCTTCCGGCCCACAGACTGGTGTGTGATGTCCCCACGCTTTGGAATTCAACTCTGCACATGTTGGTCAGGATATATGAGCAGAAGAGGGCAGTTGTTGACTACCTGCATCACCTAAGCCGTCGGGAAATGGTTCAAACTCCACACATAACACCTGAGGAGTGGAGATGGATGTCCGACCTATGTACCGTCCTCCAAAACTTTGAGGACTCCACCAAGACGTGAGCGGCGATGACGCCATTATTAGCGTCACCATACCACTACTCTTCCTTCTAAAACGGTCTCTGCTGAAAAACAAAGAGGATGCATTGCAGGCGGAGCGCGATGACTTGGAGCAAGAAACAGTAGTGGATGTGGGTGATAACACACAGCCCAGCCTCATGTCATCACAACGTGCAGTGGAGGACTATGACGAGGAGGAGGAAAGAAGACATGGAGCAACTCTCTGGCCAAATTGAGGATATGACATGCACACCAGTCATACCCTCGATTCAGCGTGGCTGGCCAGAGGACAGGGGAGATGAGAGGAGAGGAGGAGGAGGGGACAGCATGTTCAGTCATCGTGTTGGTCTGGATACTGAAGTGATGGCTGTTAAGAGTCTGGCGCACATGGCTGACTTTATGGTAAGCTGCCTGGCTCGTGACCCTCGCGTTCAGAACATCTTGGCCGACAATCAGTACTGGTTGGCAACACTGTTAGACCCACGCTACAAGGAGAACTTTATGTCTCTCATTCCTGAGGCGGAGAGGTCAGCCAAAATGCAGCAGTTCCAGAAGGCCATAGTCACGGAAGTAGGCAAATCATTCCCCTCACAAAACGCTAGCGGCATAGGTCAGGAATCGGTGGACAACCAAGGCGTACGGCCGAGAGGGGCACAAGTCCAATCCGCCAAAGGTAGGGGAACAGTCTTTACGATGTGGGACAGTTTTCTCAGCCCCTCACGCAGGGCTGCCACTAGGAATTTCGGGGCCCCTTACTGCCAAAATTTTGGGGCCCCCCTGAGACTCCGCCCAGCCTCCACCCCCTGAGACTCCGCCTCCACCCTAGATCACCTCGACCCAAACATACATTATATGTATAGTGAAAAATTGGAACAGCACCAAAAATTACCTCAATTTATGTGCAAAGCTTTCCCAACCAGCAATCCAGATGGCTCCTTACAATAGAGTAAAAAAAGGAAAAACAGCACAAAAAAATTGAAAAAAGTGGACTTTATCACCCAATGCGTGGCCATGCCATTGGGCAATAAAGTCCACTTTTTTCTATATTTTTGTGCTGTTTTTCATTTTTTTACACACTTTCTCTCTCTATATTACACACATACACACTTGAGTCTGCTGTTGGCTGAATACACAATAGCTGTATATACAATAGAGAACACAATAGAGACAGCTGCTAGCTGTATACACAATAGATGGCTGTGGGCCGTATACACAATAGAGACTGCTGCTGCCTATACACATAATAGAGAATACACAATAGAGACTGCTGCTGGCCATATAGACAATGGAGACAGCTGCAGGTCCGGACGTATAGACAATGGAGATGACTGCTAGCTATACACACACAGTAGAGGATACACAAGAGAGATTGCTGCTGGCTGTACACAATAGAGACTGCTGCTGGCCGTATACAGAATGGAGATGGCTGTGGGACAAATGCACAATGGATACGGCTGCGGGACAAATGCACAATGGAGACGGCTGCGGGACCAATGCACAATGGAGACTGCTGCGACAGGGATAGACAGAGAGAGACAGACAGACAGAGACAGAGAGACAGACAGGAGAGACAGACAGACAGAGACAGAGAGACAGACAGAGAGACAGAGACAGACAGAGAGAGAGAGACAGAGAGAGAGACAGACCAGAGACAGAGAAACAGAGAGACAGACAGAGACCGAGAGAGACAGACAGAGAAATACAGGCAGAGTCAGAGAGAGACAGAGAGAGACTGACAGAGAGAGACAGGCAGAGACAGAGAGAGCAGGCAGAGACAGAGAGAGACAGGCAGAACCAGAGAGATAGGCAGAGTCAGAGAGACAGACACAGAGAGACAGAGAGACAGACAGAGAGAGACAGGCAGAGACAGACAGACAGAGAGAGACAAAGACAGAGACAGACAGAGACAGACAGAGACAGACAAAGACAGAGAGGGACAGAGACAGACAGACAGAGAGAGACAGACAGACAGAGAGAGACAGACAGAGACAGACAGACAGAGACAGAGAGACAGACAAGACAGAGACAGACAAGACAGAGAGACAGACAGAGACAGACAGTCAGAGAGAGACAGACAGAGAAACAGAGAGAGAGAGACAGAGAGAGACAGACAGACAGAGACAGAGAAACAGAGAGACAGCCAGAGATCGAGAGAGACAGACAGATATATACAGGCAGAGTCAGAGAGAGAGACAGAGAGAGACAGGCAGAGACAGACAGGCAGAGACAGAGACAGGCAGAGTCAGAGAGACAGGCAGAGTCAGAGAGACAGAGACAGAGAGACAGAGATAGACAGAGAGAGACAGGCAGAGACAGAGAGACAGAGACAGACAGAGAGACAGAGAGAAGGACAGGCAGAAACAGACAGAGAGAGACAGACAAAGACAGAGAGAGACAGAGAGAGACATAGACAGAGAGAGACAGAGAGAAGACAGAGAGAGAGACAGAGAGACAGACAGACACAGACTGTATATACAATGTATCAGTGCTGTCTCTCTAGCAGTCTGCATATAAAATGAATCAGTCTTTGCTGTCTCTTCCAGTCCTCTCTCACAGTAGCAGTCTGTCTCTCTCCCTCTTGATTACACTCTTGTCTACCTGGATATTATAGAGATCTCTCTGTATAATCTGCACAGGACTGTCTCCATCTATATGCAATCCCTGTCTAGAAGACTGCAGTCTCTCTACATCAATGTCCCTCTCCTCTTATAGCTGCAGTCTCTTCATACAGCAATGCCCTTGTATAAACCAGCAGTCTTTTAATAAACAGTCTCTCCATCTCTTCATTTAGCTGCAGTGTCTCCTGTGGCTGTCGCCTCTCTGTGTTTGCAGTGGTCTCTACAGATACCTGTTCTGGCTTCTGTCAGCCCCCTTCTCTCCCCCTCCCTTGCTCCCGACTGCTGAGCTGGCCTGGTAGCGACATTACAGGAGGAGGGGGGTGCTCCTGTGGCTGCTCACTTCATGCTGTGCAGGATTCCTCAGCCATAGATGGGGCCAAAGAAGAGGAGACCAGAGGAGCAGCTGAGGAGGCACATCACTGTACATTATAGTGGTGGAGCCGCGGCCTCGTTCGACGGTAATCAGGCGGTGTCATGGTCTCTCTCTCTCCCCCTGCGGCTCCACCTCCAGTCCTTTCTGTTGAATGAGGTGCTCAATGTACTGTGCACTGTAACGTGCACTTCCTGATCGGGAAGTGAGTGGGCAGCCAGCGGATCCCCGCACACAGATACTAGTCAGTGAGGGGAGTGCTTATCACGCAGCTCAGGGGGCCACCTTGCTCAAAATGGCCACGCCCACCACCGGCATGGTCGGGCCCCCCCTGCCCCTGTCTGATAGCCACGCCCCCTGCAGTCAGGCCCCGGGTCCCTTACTGCAGTAAGGGCTGTAACCCCCTAATGGCGGCCCTGATAACCCCCATAAATATAATCCCTCTTGTGCTGTCTCTCCCTCGTGCGCTGTCTCCCCATGTGCTGTCTCTCCTCTGTACGCCGTCTCCCCTGTGTGCTGTCTCTCCTCTGTATGATGTCTCTCCCTGTGTGCTGTCTCTCCTCTGTAGGCTGTCTCCCCCTTGTGTGATGTCTCTCCTCTGTACGCGGTCTCCCCCCTGTATGCTGTCTCTCCTTTTCTGGCCTGCGCCACCAATAGGGTTATCCCCAGTGGCTCATGAAGCTCACGGGCCCCGATACAAAAGCTCAACTGGGCCCCCAATTATTGAAAAGTTTTAATAGCATAAGGCTACATTCACACTGTGCATTTTTTGCAACTGTTTTTTGCATCCATTTGTGTAGTGCACAGCACAAAACAGATCACGCAAATGAATTCTCAGCCAAGTCAATGGGTTTTCATTTTTGCCTCGAGCATTGAAAGCCCCTTGTGTCTGAGATAATTGGCTACGTAGTTTTGGCCATCAGAAGACCCGTGTGACTGAGACCAGTGCGTCTATGGCGTTATGTGCATCGGAAGCACCCTGTGTGACTGAGACCAGCACGTCATGGCGTTATGGGCATCGGAAGCGCCTGTGTGACTGACCACACGTCTATGACGTTATGGGCATCGGAAGCCCCTGTGTGACTGAGACCAGCGCGTCTATGGTGTTATGTGCATCGGAAGCGCCCTGTGTGACTGAGACCAGCGCGTCTATGGCGCTATGGGCATTGGAGACCCCTGTGTTACTGAGACCAGCAGCGGCTACAGAGTTTTGGCCATTGAAAGCCCCTTCTGTGTGACTGAGCTGCTCAGAGTACTGTTCCCCTTCAGCTCTGCACCACTGTTGGGTGATGTTGAAACCAGGGCTCTTCTTATAGTCTAAAAGGGGTGCACAGCTGTGACGACACCACTGCCAGTTGTGGGGGAGAGGGCTGAGACCTGTAGCTAGTACAGGGTGCCCTGTGCCAACTCTGCCTCACCCTGCAGCCCTTATGCTTCTCCTGCCTACATTACACAGCAGGAGCCCCCTCTTGGCACAGCGGTGCCATCCTACCTTCACCTGCTTGTGTTGCGCTGTCACCACTGTGGAACGGGCAGGTGCTGATGACCAGCGGCGGCTCAGAGTACACGGTACAAAGCTGAGCCCCCAGCACGCACAGTGCCGGGGAGATGGCTGCCATCACTGCCAGAAATACAGCCGAGGAGGAGGATGGGGTGGACACTGGCAGAGCAGTGAGCAATGAGGAGTGGGGCGGTCTCCTCCGACGTGTCCCACTCACTCTGCTCAGCCGCCTCTGGATTGGATGTGGGTGTTGCTGGGGGAGTGGTGCAGACACGCCCCCTGGATACCTGACTGCGGACTTAGTGACAGGGACAGGGGCTGCCTGCCGGCCTGCCTCAGAAGATAGAAGAATGCAGAGAATGCAGGGAACAATAATCATTGCAGTGCGATTCCGCAATGACAATGTGTGTGGGCAGCGGTGGGCCCCTGTATTGGGTCACGGCACTTGTCCGGGTACGCCGGGTGCTGACACCGGCCCTGCTTGTATTGATCCTTTAAGTGTAATATAGTTGAGAACTCTTGTGCTCGTTTAGATGGTCTTGCTGCCTATTATCTACATAGAAGACAGACATTCCACACTTCTATGTGCACAGAACAAATGTTAATCTGAGTGTCCCATGTACATGGAAAATTATATTATTCACTCCACATCAAGATGTGCTGCCAAGCTTAAAAATAATTTCTCCCAATGAACAAGCAAATTTTCATTCACCAGGTGATTGCCAGTTTACTTAGAGGAGGTAATAAGTAGAAAATGAGCATCCCTAGCAACGCTTATATCTGATCATTGGCCTGTCTAAATTGTCCTTAGTTCAAAGTTCTACTTGTAATTGAAAACAGTCAACATATTTGTTATGAAATGCATCATTTAAGTGCATATTACTAGCCATTATTTCCATAATATTCTCCTTTGATCACCATTTGACCCTTTTAAGCCTTTGTTATGTCACAATATTACAAAAACTGGAAGAAATATCTGAAAACTTCTTTTGTTTGTCCTTTCTTACTTTTCAAGAATCTCCGTGACTGACTGCAAGACAACTTGGAGAAGAAGCCACCTTTTTATCTTTGTCTCCAAAAGAAGGCCACTTGGTAAGCTGTAACTTTCACAGTGTGTCTTCAGAAAATGAAATTGCATCAAGAACATCAAACCACAAATTTAGCTCCCCAGAAGCTGTGGTCAAAAGTCCCAAGAGATAGTGCTTAATGGGTAATGAAGGATTGCTATGGCGACCAGAAGCCTAGCAATGGCCTCTGTGTCTCTGATATACATATGCTGAAGGGATCCTTTTCTGCAAAGGATCAAATAAGATGCATTTATAAATACAGATCTTTGACGAATGAGACTAACCTTCAATTTTTAAAGATGGTCTTAATTAGCTATTTACCTCCCCTAAGCGATATTATATTACTCCTTGTCTGTTCTAATTATCATCATAATGGAGATGTCTTTCAAATATCAGTTTACACAGACACATTATGGATTGTTGCCATACACGTGTGTCCTCTCTCACAAGGGGTTTTTAAGGCGTGTATACAGGATGTGTAGAACTCCACATTGGAGTTCTCAATTCAGAACATTTAACTTGCAGTATCCTAAAAAAACTACCTGCACAGGTTGTTTTAGGGTCCACTTGGTTGTCTGTACACAATACAGTAGTAGACTGGAAGACCCAGGAAATTGTCCAATTGAGCTCTTATTGCAAGTAAAACTGTCTGGGGACCTGTATTTCAGCCGTGACTCTTAGTATTCCTGAACCTTTGTCAGAAGTTTCGGATGTGTTCCCTGAGAAGGGTTGTCAGACACTGCCACTGCACCGACCTAATTACTGCACTATAAGGTTGAAACCATGTGCCAAGCTACCTAATTACAGAATATACAATCTGTCCAGTCCAGAGAGACAAGTTCTCAAGGATTATATTTACTGAGAGTTTGGCCAAGGGTCACATTAGGATATCATTATCCCCAGTGGCAGCAGGAGTTTTCTTTGTTAATCCATGTTTGGATTTTTGGGAGCTTAACCAGATTTCGGTTTGTGATCCATATCCTATGTCACTGATTCCAGACTTTTTTAACCAGATTTCTGATGCTAAATGGTTTTCCAAACTCACACTTAGGGGGCTTACAACCTTATTAGAGTTCATCAGGGGAATGAGTGGAAAACGGCATATAATACTCCTGACAGATACTTTGAAATCCTGATAATGCCCTTTGATTTACCAAACACGCCTGCAGTGTTTCCGCATTTTATCAATGATGTGTTCTCTCATTTATTGGGTAAATTTGTGATTATATACTTGGATGACATCCTCATTTATTCTCTAGATCTCAAGTAACACATGAAACATGTTAAACAGGTCTTGTGGTCACTAAGCGCAACAGGCTTCACACCAAGCTTGAAAAGTGTGTTTTTGACATTCAAGAATTACTATTTCTGAGTTACATCATTTCCACCTCTGGGTTTAGAATGGATTCCACTAAGTTGCAGGCCTTTTAAATTGGGATCGTCCTGATAATCTTAAGGTGCTACAGTGGTTCTTAAGTATTTTTTTAATTATTATAGGAAGTTTATAAAGAGTTTTTCTGCTATTGCTAAACCTCTGATCAATATGACTAAGACGGGTATAGACCTTTCAGACTGGCCTGAGAGTGCGTTGCGCACATTTGACTGCATGAAAAAATCCTTCACCTCAGCACCAGTTCTTATTCAGCTTGATGTGTTCGTCCCTTTAATGTGGAGGTGAATGCTTTGGAGATGGGGTAGGGGCCGTGTTGTCTCAGGGTCTATCACTTGGTAAACTTTGCCTTCTTTTCTAAGACGTTTTTACTAGCTGAATGCAATTATGACATTGGAAATAGGGAATTGCTTGCCATCAATTTGGATTTTGCGGAATTGCAACACTTCTTGGAAGGGGTTAATCACCCCATTACAGTTATTACTGACCATAATAACCTCTTGTATCTTGAGTTTGTGAGCATCTTTCTCCTAGACAGGCTCTGTGGTCATTATTCTTTAACAGGTTTAATTTCTTTGTAAATTACAGTCCTAGGTCAAAGAACACTAGAGCAGATGTGTTATGCAGGAGTTTTCCTGGTACAGAACCACGTGAGGAACTAGTTCCCAACTGTCACATCTCCACCTGTACCTGCTCCTGTAGTTCCTACCCTGACCACTAGGTGCCACCATATTCCATCTATGGATGGTGCTAGCAATGCGTCCTCATTTAAGATAAGATAAGATAAGATAAGATAAACTTTATTGATCCCGGAGGAAATTACAGTATTACAGCAGCAGAACAAAGATCAAGAACATTTCACACTTTACAAAATAAGTCTATATGGACAGCAGATGTGGGTAGACTGGTACATGTACCTCACCTATTCCCCCATACACATAGAACTTCACATAGTCTTGGGACGCTTTATTTGGACTCACTCCCGTAATTCCTGCCCCAGCCACTAGGTACCATCATGTTTACCCTACAGAGGGTGCTGAGGATAAAGTCATTTATTTTCTGTGGCTTCTGCCCCTGTCACCAGGTATTGCTGTGTTCACACTGTTGGTGATGCTAATGTTGGGGGACAGGTTCCTGCAGTGAATTCTGGAGAATGCAGGCTTCACGTGTCCTCTAGGGGACAGTGTGGCTGGCATCAGTTGTGTTTCACAGCCTGATGGTGTTGGTATGTGGGTGGCCCAGTTGGAATCATTGATTCCTGACCCCCTGCCTATGGGAAGGGGCCACTCCCTATATAAACCATGGGGCATGTCTCACTAGCTGCCAGCTATATTCCTGGTTCTTAATTTTGACTTGCTTGTTTCTCTGTTACATTATTTAGAACTTAGCCCTGTTCTTTGACTCTGATTTATCTTCACAATTTTGTACCTCGCTGCCCTCTCGGTTTTGACTTGAATTCCTGACATTTCTACCCTATTTTCTCCCTTTCCTTTTCCCCTGGCTTCCCTTTATAACTACCTCCCTGCTCTGGTATGCTTCTTTTCTCTCCTTAGGGTAGTTACTCCTTGGGATCTGTGTAAATTCAGATCCCTGTATAGGAGTTTACAGGTCTCAGGGTTCTCAGGTCAGGGTTCTGCCTTACCAAGCAGCTGCTAGTTGCATTGGACGTTTGTTACATTATAGCTGGCCCACGTTATTTTTTATAATGTATAGTGTGTATATATTAAAAAAAGAGAGTTTTTCTTTTTTTCACCCGAGTTCAATAATATTTTTCATTTCTTTGATGGCATTGCCCTTTTCAGTGAGAGCAAATATTTTTTTTCTCAGCTAGTATTAAGTTTGCAGAGTTTTGCAGCATTGATAGCTCTGCACTTGCTGTGCTCCTGGCTGAATCCTGTGGCAGGAATTCTCCCATTATCCCAGGAAAAGCGGCACAAACCTTGAATTGGCTCTCACTGTGAAGATTCTGGACATCAGAAGCTTGTGAGTTCCAGGCTACCACCTTCTGGGCTTCAACACCTGAATGGGTCTAAGGATGACCACCCAGGTGCCCAAGTATTGCCCGCGGATGAAGCCAAAGTTTTATTACCTGTTTGCTTATCTTACCTTAAGAAATCTATGTGGATGAAGGCTTAAATGGATTCTGGCTTCGCAGCAAATTTTATAGATCACCAGTTGGCAAAAGATCTTGGTATACCATTACTAAGACTTAATGCTCCCATAAAGGTCATTGTTGTTAATGACACACCCCTCACCCAAGGTGGGCTGCAGTTTGTCACTAAGGAAGTGTCGCTGCTGCTGGGATCATTACACTTTGCATATGTGTCATTTTGTGTTATTAATAACCTGCCATCTGCAGTGATCCTGGGCATGTCATGATTGCAGAAACATAATCCAGTTATTGACTGGCACCTAGGTGATATTGTGCACTGGATCCCTGCATGTCAGGATAAATGCATGTTACTATCTGTAAATAAGATTAAAGCCACATCTTTCCATATACCTTTTGCTTGTAGATATTTTGAGGATGCATTTTCTTTATCTGAATCTGAGAAAATACCCCCATACAGAGACTACGACGTCCCCATTGACTTGGTACCTGATTATCATCTCCCCAAGGGTAGAATATATAATCTCTCTGGTCCAGAACGTCAGGCCATGAAAGATTATATGCAAATAGAGTCTGTGGAGCCTCTGTTAGGAGTCTCAAACACAGAACTAGCCATATATCCCTCCAGGGAAGGACCCAGCCAAGGGGTGGCTCCTTGCGGAGAACACCATAACCACCATATGAAGTGGCCCTTTAAGTCAATATCCAACTCTTTTACAAGTTTACAGATATGACACGGGAATACCAAGGCCAAGTATCCATCCACATACAGCTGTTTCGGGTGTTGCCCCTCATCAGTGTGGAGTAGGATTCTGGCTAGGTGGGAGCAAGGCCTAGTAGACCAAGATTGCAAAGTATTCACTGATCTCAGGGAGACCAGTCCAAGAAAACACTGCGGGCAGCTGGCTAAAGCGCTCAAACACAGTGAATTCCTAGGCACATTGCCCCCTGGGAAATATGAATATGCAAATAGAGTCTGTGGAGCCTCTGTTAGGAGTCTCAAACACAGAACTAGCCATATATCCCTCCAGGGAAGGACCCAGCCAAGGGGTGGCTCCTTGCGGAGAACACCATAACCACCATATGAAGTGGCCCTTTAAGTCAATATCCAACTCTTTTACAAGTTTACAGATATGACAAGGGAATACCAAGGCCAAGTATCCATCCACATACAGCTGTTTCAGGGTGTTGCCCCTCATCGTGTGGAGAGTAGGATTCATGGCTAGGGGGAGCAGGCCTAGTAGTACCAAGATTGCAAAGTATTCACTGATCTCAGGGGACCAGTGCAAATAAACACTGGGGCAGCTGGAGAAGCGCTCAAAAACAGTGAATTCCTAGGCACATTGCCCTTGGGAATATGTTGAATATGCAAATAAGTCTGTGGAGCCTCTGTTAGGAGTCTCAAACACAGAACTAGCCATATTCCCTCCAGGGAAGGACCAGCCAAGGGTGGTCTTGCGGAGAACACCATAACCACATGAGTGCCCTTTAAGTCAATTCCTCACTTTTTACAATGTTTACAGATATGACAAGTGGAATACCAAGGCCAAGTATCCATCCTCATACGCTGTTATCGGGGTGTTGCCCTCATCAGTTGGAGTAGGATTCTGGCTAGGTAGGGCAGGCATGGTTAGACCAAGATTGCAAAGTATTCATGATCTCAGGGAGTCAGTCCAAGAAACACTGCGCGACGTGGCTTAAAGCGCTCAAACACAGTGAATTCCTAGGCACATTGCCCTTGGGAAATATGAATATCAATTAGATCTGTGGATCCTCTGTTAGTTCAAACACAAAACTTAGCCATATATCCCTCCAGGGAAGGACCCAGCCAAGGGTGGCTCTTGCGGAGAACACCATAACTACCATTGAATTTGCCCTTTAAGTCAATATCCAACTCTTCAAGTTTAATGATTATGACAAGGATGCCAAGTATCCATCGACATCAGCTGTTTCAGGGTGTTGCCCCTCATCAGTTGGGATGTAGGATTCTGGCTATGGTGGAGCAAGCCTAGTAGACCACGATTGTCTAAAGTATTCATGATCTCAGGAGTGCCAGTGCAAGAAAACACTGTGGGCAGCTGGCTAAAGCGCTCAAACACAGTGAATTTCTAGCACATTGCCCTTGGGAAATATGAATATGCAAATAGAGTCTGACCTACCAGTGCTTAGTTGGTCTCAAAACAGAACTGCCATATTATCCCTCAGGAAGGCCAGCCAGGGTTGGCTCCTTGCGGGAACACCATAACACCATATGAATGGCCCTTTCAAGTATCAATACCAACTCTTTTACAAGCTTCAGATATGACAAGGGATACCAAGGCAAGTATCCATCCACATACAGCTGTTTCGGGGTGTTGCCTCAATCATGTGTGGTAGATATTTGAGCTGATTGGTGTGAGACAAGGATTAGTAGACCAAGATTGCAAAGTTTCACTGATCTCATTTTGCAAATGAAAATTATATACAGGCAGTCTTTCAAAGGGTTTTTCAGACCTTTCACTCACCAGTAGGTGACGGGTTTCATTTTTTGGATAAGAAAGACGTTGGTCTCAGACCTTGCATTGACTATCATGAGATAAACGCTATCACTGTAAAGAACCAGTACCCCTTCCACACTATAACCAGTTGTTGGACCCTTTCGGTTCCCAAGCTTGATCTTAGAGGGAGCATTATCTTATCCTTATGAGGAGATGAATGGAAAACGGCATTTAACACACGAAGGACACTACAAATATTTAGTAATGCCTTTCGGCCTCAGCAATGTGCCAGCTGTCTTCCAGAAATTTTGTTAACAATATTTTCAGAGATATCAGTGCTTTACATGTGGTTGTTTATCTGGACAACATCCTGATTTATTCATTGATCTTATGTCACATGTCTGTACTGTTCTCCAGAGGCTTAGAGAGAACTCTTTATTAGCTAGTAGAAGTAAAAAAATATTCTTTCTTAGTGGAAGAGGGAAATTTTCTAGGGTATATTTTGTCAGCCAAAGGTTTTCCCATGGATTCTTGTAAGATTAAACCCATAAAGAAATGGGTTCAACCTAAGTCTCTGAAGACCTTACAGCGTTTTTTGGGTTTTGCTAATTATTACGGTAAATGTATTAAAGATTTTTCCAAGATAGCTAAACCACTCACTAATTTGACTAGGAAGAGAGTGGATGTGGTTCATTGGAAGCCTGAAGCAATCCATGCATTCTCTAAGTTAAAGATTGTTTCACCGCTGAACCAATTTTGGTTCAGCCTAATCTTGATCACCCCTTCACTGTAGAGGTTGATGCTCCTAAAGTTGGAGTTGGTGCCGTGTAATTGCAAGGCACGTATCTCTAATTCAACTTCGTTCCTTCTTTTCCTGAAAATTTTGTTCTACCGAGAAAGATTATATCAGTAATCGGCAATTGTTGGCAATCAAATGGGCCTTCGAGGAATGGCGCCACTTGTCAAACACAAGGTCACTCTCATCACTTACCACAAATACTTAACTTATTTGGAGTCAGCGAAAAAGCTCAACTATAGACAGGCCAGGTGGGCCTTGTTCTTTTCTAGGTTTGACTTTGTGGTTACATTCCGTCCTGGTACTAATAACATAAGAGTTGATGCTCTTTCCCAAAGTTTTTGTCCCTCAAAGTCTGAGGACTCTGATCCTGCACCAATTTTAGTGGAAGGTTTAATTATTTCTGCTTCCTTGGAACTGTTGGAGAAGCAGGCCCCAGGCACAACTCCTTCCCGAAATTGTTTGTTGCCCCCCATTTCCACCAACATGTTCTTCAAGAGTCTCATAATTCTGTGCTTGCAGGGCATCCTGTCATCATCAATTTTGTTCTACTAGTAACCACAAATTTTTGGTACCTACTATCCTAAAAGACTGTAAAGAATATGTGCTTGCTTGTGAAATCTGACTGTGCTCATACTAATTTACCCCGTAATCATCCCACCGGGCTCTGCAGCCCTTACCTACCCTGAGAGTCCTTGGACCAATCTCTCCATGGGTCTCTCTTTATTACTGACCTACCCCCTCAGAAGGGAAGACTTGTATCTGGGTGGTGGTGGATAGGTTCAGTAAACAATGTCAATTTGTCCCTCTGTTCGGATTACCTAATTCAAAAACCCTAAGTAAATTTACGGTTACATGGAGTTCTTTCGAATATAGTCCATCTAAACCACTCCCTTTTATTTTAATCGTGGGTTACATCCTCAATTTGGTTCTTTTTCTGCCATATTTTTTTGGTTATACACTGGAGCTAGTCAACAAAGATGTAAAACTAGATGTTGCAGCTAGAAGGCCGTGGGTGGATCACCGCGCTTAATCCTCCCTAGGGGGTTGGTAAAATCTATAGTTGTAGAGGCCCAGCGCACACAAACCCTTTATCAGTGGCTTAATATATTTCCTCCACTATATCACTAAAATGAGTATAGATTGTGCTGGTTAACCAGATGTTTATTTAAAAAATACAAGATTTAAATATTAAAAAATTTAAAAAGTAGACACATTCAAATGTGTAGGCACATTTTGATGACGGCAGCTGCAGGTTACAGGGGAAGAAGATGCGGACAGAGTGAGCTTTGAAAGAGGGATGAGTAGCAGAGGTGGTAGTGGAATAGGGGCAAAGGAGCAGGTGTCGGACAGGAGTATGCCGACACCTCCGCTATGTTTATTAGAGGGGCGGGGTGTGTGGGAAAGACTGAAACCACCGTAGGATAGGGCAGCAGGGGAGGCCGTGTCGAAGGGGGTGAGCCAGGTCTCTGTGATGCCAAGGAATGAGAGTTTATTAGAAATAAAAGTTCATGGATGTGTGTGAGTTTATTACAGACTGATCCTAGATCTGAAGGGGAAACAGAATATTCACCAAATGTACACAGGTATTTAATGCAATATTTTGGATATAAATTTATCCTATACTTCACAATTCTAACGGATACTAAAACTAACCCCAGCAGCTAAAAGAAAGAAGTAGAAATTTACAGTACCAAGAAACCCACTAGTGAGAAGAATTCCTAGAGGTAAGAAGTCATGGAATTTTAGGTTTATGTTCAATCACACAAAATTGGCGTAGAGATTTATATAGCATATATATTTTTAGATACCAGATACGATTATAAAGAATAACAATTAACTAAAGACTGGGATACAATACAGAAGATTGCATATGGAACACATCTAGAAAAGAATCTGCTCTATATAGGAAAATGAATGCCTACACATTTTAATGTGTCTACTTTTTTAACTTTTTAATTTTTCAATATTTTAATCTTGTATATTTTAAATAAACATCCGGTGAATGGTTAACCAACACAATCTATACTCTTTTTTTCTGCCATAGTTACAGATATTCCTGAGGTAGGAAGGTCTGTAGATCGATTGAAGGCTATTTGGGCCAAAGTCAAAGAGAACTTGAAGAGGGCTCAGGTCGTCAGGCTTCAGCTGCTAATAAAAGGCATTCTAAGGGCCCGAACCTGGGAGTTGAAGACAAGGTATAGTTATCTGCAAAACTATTAAGCTGAAGGTGCCATCTGCCAAGTTGAGTCCCAGATTTATTTGTCCATATGAAATCCTTGAAGAGATTAACCCTGTAGATTTTCATCTTAAGCTTCCCCCATCATTTAAATTACCCAATGTATTTCACAAGTCCCTCCTCAAGTTATACTGTTCTTCCATTTACCCAGTAAAGAGTCCTCCATCTCCGGTTCTTGTAAAGGATAATTTGGAATGTGAAGTGCCAAAAAGCCGTTATTCTCACCTTGTGAGAGGCTAACTGCAGTATCTAGTGCATTGAAAGTGTTATGGTCCAGATGAGAGGTCCTTGGTCCCAGCAAGTCAGATCCATGCCAAGAATCTGATCAGGAGATTTCACCTCCTGTCTCCCAATAGCCCTTGTATTGAGGGTTTGAAGACCCCTCATAAAGGGGGGGTACTGTCACATCTCCACCTGTACCTGCTCCTGTAGTTCCTGCCCCGAACACTAGGCACCGCCATGTTCGCTCTACAGAGGGTGCTGAGGATAAAGGCATTGCACCACTGCCAGGATTTCCTTCTGTGGCTTCTGCTCCTGTCACCAGGCATCACTGTGTTCACACTGCGGGTGATGCTGTTATTGGGGGACAGGTTCCTGCAGTGAATTCTGGAGAGTGCATGCTTTGTTCATCCTCTAGGGGTCAGTGTGGCTGGGATCAGTTGTGTTTCACAGCTTGATGGTGTTGGTATGTGGGTGTTCCAGATGGAGTCATTGATTCCTGAGCCCCTGCCTATGGGGAGGGGCTACTCCTATATAAACCATGGGGCATGTCTTCTTCCTGCCAGCTATATTCCTTGGTTCTTCATTTTGACTTGCTAGTTGTTCTGCTACATTACTTAGACCTTGGCCCTGTTGTTTGACTCTGATTTATCTTCAAGATTTTGTACCTGGCTGCTCTCTTGGTTCTGACTCGGATTCTGACATTTCTACCCTGTTTTCTCCCTTTCCTTTTGCTCTTGCTTCCCTTTATACAGTGAAGGAAATAATTATTTGATCCCTTGCTGATTTGATAAGTTCCAGCTTTGTGCAGGTCTAGGATCTTTTCCTTGACATCCTTAAAAAGCTCTTAGGTCTTGCCCATGTCACAGTGGTTAGAGTGTCACAGTGGTTAGAGTGTGACTGATTAATTGAGTGTGTGGACAGGAGTCTTTTATCCAAGTGACAATTTAAGACAGATGTCTCTAATGCAGGTAACAACTTGATTGGGAGTGTCTAACTGATCTGTAGGAGCCAGAACTCTTAGGGTATGTGCACACGGGGGCGGGTTAGTGGCGGCGGCGGCTGGGCGGGACCTGACAGATGCTACCCGTTTCACCCTTTCCTTTTGCTTTGTCGCTTTGATACAGGAAGGGATTTATGGTCCCTTGCTGCATTGATAAGCCAGCTTTGTGCAGTCTAGGATCTTCCCGAATTTAAAAGCTCTTTAGGCTTACCCATGTAACCAGTGGTTAGAGTGTCACATGTGTTAAGCGTGTGTGATAATGCGTGTGTGGACATGGATTCTTTTATCCAATGACGTTTGGATTAACATAATTTCTAAATGAGGTAAAACTTGATCGGGGTGTTACACTCTATCGTAAGGACCAGAATACTTAATGGTTTGTAAGGGATCAAATACTTATTTCTCTCTTCAAAATGCAAGTACATTTGTATAATTTAGACAATGTGATTTTTTGGATTTTTTTATATTCTCTCACTGCTAACATTAACCTACCCTTAAATTATAGACTGTCCATGTCTTTGTCAGTGGGCAAACTTACAAAATCAGCAAGGGAACAAATTATTATTTCCTTCACTGTAACTACCTCCCTGCTCTGGTCTGCTGCTTTTCCCTCCTTAGTGCAGTTACATCTTGGGCTCTGTGTCAATCTGGATGCCTGTATAGGGGTTACAGGTCTCAGAGTTTCTCGGGATTCTGCCTTACCAAGTAGTTGCTAGTTGCATCGGACAGTTGATGCACCATCCTTCAGAAGGGTTTTGTGGTTTCAGCTCTTGGTGCTGAGGTGGAGGCTGAGATTCTGAGACTCAGGATGAGGTACTGGCAGGGGTTCCAGGTGACAGGTCTTTTATTCCACTGACCCTTCATCTTAAGGTTTTGGGGGAGCATCATGATTCTGTCCTTGCTGGCCACCCTGGGGTTAAGAGCACGTTGGAGCTGCTGTTGTGTCGTTTTTGGTGGCCCAAATTCCAGAAAGATGTTTTCTCCTATGTATCTGCTTCTACAACTTGTACTCGTTCTAAACCTTTGCACCCTCGTCCATCTGGTTCTCTGCTACCTCTTATGGTACCTTTACACGCCGCTACAGAAGGTTGGAAACAACGGGTATCTCACGTGCATGAGCACGTTCCAACGGTTGCAAATGGTACCCGATACCGCCTTTACACGCTGCTACAAAGTGCTCTACAGAAGGTTTAATCTATCTCTGGAGGCACCACCGGGTGCCACAAGTTACCTTCTGTAGAGCACCGTCCCTCATTTACACGCCGCTACAGAAGGTAATATGGGAGGACCTGGGGCAGCAGGGACAACACATAGGCTGCCAGAGTTGTGGATTACGAGATGCTCCTACGATGATTGGACAATGCTATAGCATCATGATTGGCCAGCCAGCGCAGGAAGGCTGGCTAATACATGATGCTATTGCAATTGTGTAGTGTGACTGGTCAGCTCCTTAAATATGCCGCCCTATGCAGTGACAACCAATCGTAACGCAGGAGCTTCCACCAATGATCGCTGAAGGGGGGCGGTTTCCGGAGGCTGTGTCACGCCCCGGGAGTTAACTAGGTGACAAAAAAACCTTCCTGTACCTCATTTAGATGCCGCTACCATCGGGTTGAAACAACCTGTTTTAGAGCACTGTCCTGAAACAGGTGTCGACAGTGACGGGTGGCAACAACCTAGTTTACACGCCGCTACCTCGGATTGATTTGACGGTGCAAGATACATTTGTCTACGACACCCGGTTGTTTCCAACCTTCTTTAGCGCGTGTAAAGGTACCATTAGTGTGCCTAGCAAACCATGGATGGCTATTTCCATGGATTTTATTGCAGGTTTGCCTCCTTCAGATGGTAACACTGTTATTTTGTTTGTGGTCAATCTGTTTTCTAAGATGACACATTTCTTCTTTACCATCTCTACCTAATGCCACAACTTTGGATCAGATATTCATACATGATGTTGTCAGACTTCATAAAGTTCTGTCTGACATTGTCTCTGATAAGAGCACTCAATTTATTGCCAATTTTCATAGTACGTTCTGCTCTTGTTTGGGGATTAAGCTGTCTCACTCTTTGGCTTTTCATCCTCAATCGAATGTGTAAACTGAGCATATGAATCAGAATTTGGAGCAGTATTTAACTGCTTTGTCTCTGACAACCAGGAGGAGTGGTCTGCATTCCTTTCTCTTGCAGTGTTTATTGATAACCACCATCATGAGTCCTCTAGTGTGTCTTCTTTTTCCTGTGTCTATAGTCAACATCCTCAATTCTGTACTTTGCATCAAGTTTATGTGGCGCCCCAGTGGTCTTGTCACTACTAAGACGTACTGCACCCCCCCCGGGGGGTAGTATTCCCGTTTGCGGCAACCAGCTTTGTTAAGTCCAGTCACTCATAAAC
Organism: Allobates femoralis; assembly: GCA_033576535.1. NCBI lineage: Eukaryota > Metazoa > Chordata > Amphibia > Anura > Aromobatidae > Allobates > Allobates femoralis. The sequence goes on from JARQOC010000003.1 coordinate 550,005,314, forward strand.
ACACCCAACACACTCATTCCCAGGGACAGCAGGTGAACCTAGGTAGTGGGATTGGCTCAGACATCCCGTGGGATGGCGGGGGGAGAAAGGTATTAGGTGGAAAGGGAGCAGAAAGTGGTTAGGGAAAGGAAGGGAACAAAGGGAAAACACTACAGGAAGTGTCAGGCAGTCAGAGGGCGTCAGCTGAGGAGAGGACAGAGAGAAAGGACCCAGAGGACCTGAGCAGCGATGATGCTTGTCCCGGGTCCCAAGGCCAGAGACCACGAAGAGACAGAGGGAGCCTTAAGGGAACGGGCAGTGAGCGATCCACCCGTGCGCCCGAATCTGAACTAAAGCAGAGGGGCAGGGCGAGAACCAGGAGCCCGGCCCTGAAGGTGGCGAGGAGACTCCACGCTCCACCCACAGAACCCGGGTGGCCATGAGATCTTCAGGAACTGTGGCCCACTCCCGGCACATCCGCCGAGAAGGCAGCCGTACTAGGGCCAGGGGTCACAGCAAGTCGCCCAACGAAGGCTCGTGGCTGCTGAATTGGGGATCTGTGCGCGGAGGCGCATGCAGGAAGGAGGAGAACAGGCAGTGCTGAAGAAGAGAGGCCCGTGAGGGAAGGCACAGGAAAGGGGTGAACTGGACAAGCCAGCCTGGTTGCTAAGGACTACCCGGACCGCCACTGTACTTAAACTGTAACTTGAGTTACGTGTGGAAGAGAGCTCAGTAAACCTGGTTTGGAACTTAGCATTGTGTCAGACTGTTTATTTCTTGCCTGAGGAGCGTAGACTGAAATGACATGCAGGCAGCAGGAGCCTGCCTGGGAGAAGTCCTGATCCTGCCCTGCAGCCAGCTCAACCCCACTGGCTCCCCAAGAAGCCTAACAACTCCTTTTTCCCAGATACCCTTTGGACCTGCTCCATCCGTGGGGAGCAATAAAATCCTAGCTGCCATTTCACCATCCCCAGGGGTCCTGGCCTGCAGCCACAGCTACTAACAGCCACATACCACAGGGGCGTCACAACAACCACCACCACCAATTTCCCTATTCCAAAAACTCTTTCTCCCTTTTTTATTGACCGCCCATCTGGGTGGCCACGAACCGGGTCACGCCACTGTGACAACCCCCCCAAGACATTCGAGGACGTCGAGAGAGAGTGAGGCCCGGCACCGAGTGCCCCATGGCCACCCACTGGGGCCAGTCAGTTACTCTTCCAGTGTTGCTGAAGAGGACCAGGTGGGAGTGGCATTATCTTCTATATAGAAGAAAGTTCAGCAGCATTTACTTAGTATGGGTTCTAGGTATAAACATGTGGCTGACTGTGATCGTGTGCCTGGTCATAAAAGTGGATGATTTGTTGTGGTTGGCCATTATGAACATCAAACTTAAACTACCTGAGGGTGGAAGACCACGTTTTATCGGTCCCTTCAGAATTTTGGCTGTAATCAACCCACCAGCTTTGTGGTTGGCGTTACCAGTGGTTTACAAAATTCACAATGTTTTTCATAAATCTCTTTTGAAATAATTTGTTGGGTCAGGTGACCTTGTTCCCGCCCCTCTACCACCAGTCTTCATGGATGGTTCTTTGGAGTTTGAAGTGTCTCCCAAATCGTTTGTCGTTCTCTCCAGTATCTTGTGCACTGGCTATTTAATGGTGTTGAGGAAACAATTTGGGTGCCTCCTATGGATATCCATGAAGAACATCTGATTAGATCTTTTCATCATTGCCACACTGAGAAACCAGGCTGTGAGTCTGAGGGTCCAGAGGTGCCTCATATAGGGTGGGGAACTATCATGCGCTGTTCTGCTCTGCGCTCACTGGGTGTCACGGCATCTTATGACTCTGTTCACATTATGGAGTCTGATTTGCAACCATGTGCTTCTTTGTTGTTTAGTCAGAGTTAGGGCGTCAGCTGTTTGGTGTTCACTAGACAGCAGTCTTGCAGAAGTTAAAGAGGACCTGTCATCCCCTGGTGCTTGGCAAACTGAATGCAGCACTGAATACAGCATGTCTGCTGCATTCAGGGAAGGGGTCCCCCATGTCTCTAGCCCCCTTTTAGCTTTAAAAAAGACTTTAGAAACCTTACAGTTAAGAGGTAGTCTAGGTGGGATCTTATTAAGAGGTCCTGACTGCAGGCACAGTTCTCCCTGCCTTCTCCTTGTGTGTTCCGCCCCCTCTATGTGTCTGCCACCGCCACCTATTCTGCTGGGCCTGCCCTCCCCTTCTGCTCCTGCTCTGTGTGATGCTTCTGGCACTGTTCCAGCTCATCCAGGGCCCTGGTGCGTTGGCTCACTGGGTTATAAAGGGGTTACGGCCAGCTTTGGATTATCAGCTGGCGCTAAGCCTGAAATTCATGGGGTCGCGCCAATGTTAGATATGACCGCCATGAATTTCTATTAAAGTGTTAAAAAAAACAACACAGAGAAAAAAGTTTTATTGGAAAAAAACCAAAACAACGCTTAGAGACTACATCTTTATTAAAAAAAATTATCTTCCGTCCAACGTAGTCCAATTAAGTCTTCTTCTTTAGCTCAGCTACATCTCTGGTAGAGAACCTCTACCAGAGATGTAGCTGAGCTGTGCACCGGCCGTCAAGCATGAACTCACATGAACCCTGACAGCACTGCGCGGCTATTTCAAATGAACAGCTGATCAGCATCAGCTGATACCTCAGCTGTTCATTTGGGGGAAAAGGTGCTAGAGCAGATCACCTTTCTCTGTCTGCAGTGATCGCTCATGACAGCAAGCGTCCCGTGGGCAGGGCAGTGGAGCTGAGGCACAGGGCGCTATGTACGGCACTGTGCTCCCTGCTCTTCCTGGAGGTGTATGTACAGCTCTGTCTGTCAGCCAGAGCTGTACATACACCGCCAGGAAGAGCAGGGAGCACAGCGCCGTACACAGCGCCCTGTTCCCCAGCTCCACTGCCCACAGGATGCCCGCTGTCAGCATTAGGGATTATAGTTACCTAAATTGGAACAACCCGCTCAGCATGTTAGCCAATGACAGTAATGCCGCAGACTGCATGGTTGTGGCATTACTATGATTGGCTGGGCGCCCAGCATCATACATGAGTCATATATGACTCATAGGCTCTATATAAGTTTTGCCCCCGCCATTTTGTCACATTGCATGAAGAACACAGCTAGTGTAGCGAGAGTGTGAGCGGATGGTAGGGAGAGTTAGAGTCGTGAAAAAACAGATAAAAAGCTATATTTAACCCAAAAGCTCTTCTCAGAGCTACCAGGAGGAGTATTGTTGTACCGTAGTAAGGGACTGTAGTGTAGGGAGACAGGCAGGAGGTAGCATTACAGTTTCACATAGTACCTCAGCTGAGCTGACTCAGCTCTTCTCAGAGCTGACAGTATAAGCTTATGGACTATTTAGTTTTCCAAGATATTTATGGGGTCACATTTACCCCTGCAGGCCAATTTATTTTGTTCCAATGCGTTGCTGTTCTAATAAATAGCATGCATGGTACCTCAGGTCTGTCACGCAGCCAGCACCTCTGTCCAGGGTGGTGACTGGTTTTGCGTAATTGTCAATTTTTTGGGGGACATTGCATTACTGTTCTAATAAATAGCACGCACAGTACCTCGGTCTGTCACGCAGTCAGTACCGCTGTCCAGGGTGGTGACTGGTTTTGCGTAATACCGCCTGTAACCTCTGGCCGATTACACCAAGCAATAGTAGTAGCTTGTAGTGTTATCCTTCCACAAAACAGTAACTGCTACTTGTTTGCCAATATCTGCATCTAAATATCTGCAACCATGTCACAAAAATCACAAAATCCTAAAAAGACTGTTGCGAAGGGACAGGGACGTGGGTGTGGGCTTGTCAGTCAAGCCCAACAAGGCACTGAGTCTGGGAGACAGAGGAAGATTGATGCATCTATGTTCCTGTCGAAATTTCCCGGTCTTGAACGTAACCTTGTCTTGAAGCCGGAAGAGCAAGAACAGATAATGTCTTGGATGGCTGATAAGACCTCAACGAATTGTTCTAGCAGCACCCAATCTTCCTTGACCACACAGTCTACTGTCGATAGAGAGAACGCTGGGTCATTGAATCCTCAACCTCTTCCTATTTCCTCACCCCATCAGCAGCCCTAGGAAACATTTGACCCCAAGCTTGGCCACTCGGAGGATTTGTTTGGTATGATCCTTTGGTTGACTCTGGCCTCTCAGCATGCAAAATTGACAATGAAAGTGAGAATGTATTCTCGGTTCATGGCCAAATATTGGAAAAACCACGGCCCGAAGAAAGCCACTTCCAGCCACATCATATACTGCCTGAGGAGGTGGAGGCTGATGATGAGTCACAGTTGTCATCTGGCCAGCCGACTATATCATCACGGAATCAGGATGAAATAGATGACGAGGTGGTTGATGATGAGACCACTGATCCGGCCTGAAATGTTGGAATGCATAGCCAGCACAGCAGCACAGAGGAAGAAAGTGGATACGTAGCACCTACAAAGGCACCAAGGGCTACTGGTTTGAGCAGAGTGCAAATTCTGTCAACTGTCGCCAAGAGCAATCCATCTGTGCCCCAAATCAAGACTAGAGCTAGTTCAGCCGCTGTCTGGAAATTTTTTGCAGATAGTCCTTCTGAACCAAATATTGTAATCTGCAGCATCTGCCATACAAAACTAAGCAGAGGCAAGGGCAAAGGCAACCAGAGCACCACAAGTATGCGGAAACACATGGCAGCTAAGCACCCTAGTCTGTGGACGGAACATCATGGTACCAAATCTGTGTCTTCTGGTCAAAACACTGCCATGTTACCTGTGATCCGTCATTCCCAATCTGTTGGCCAGGAAGCAGGTGCTGCTCATACTTACTGTTCACAAGCTGCGGTTGGAGAGAGACAGGACTCAAGTCCATCCACTTGTTTGTCCCAGCCAACTGTTCAGATGTTCATGCCACAGATCTATGAAAGGAAGTGGAAATACCAAGCTCTGCACCCACAAGCACAAATACTTAACACGCACATTGCCAAGTTGCTAGATGTGGAGATGTTGCCCTTTAGGCTTGTGGGACACAGTCTTTCCATGATCCATTGGCTGTGGCTGCCCCACGATACTCTGTTCCCAGCCGGCACTATTTTTCACGGTGTGCAGTCCCCGCGTTACACCAGCACGTCTTAAACAATCTAAAGCGTGCTCTCACCAATGCCATAACCGGTAAGGTCCACATAACAATGGACGTGTGGACAAGTAGTTGTGGACAGGGGCGATACATCTCTGTCACAGCATACTGGCTCAACCTGGTGGAGAGTGGGACAACTTGTCAAAGTGGACCATCACATATACTACCCACGCCACGAATAGCAGGCCCAACATCATTCAGGGTGTCTGCCTCATCATATATGTCCAGTCCACACTCTTCCTCCTCCGCTTCCTCATCCAATGCTAACTTACCCTCAACATCACGCCCAAGTTGGCAGCTTTGCATCAGCCCATCAGCAAGGTGACAACACGCTCTTCTGAAGCTGATCTGTTTAGGTCAAACACCACACACTGCAGCAGAGCTCTGGAAAGGTATAAAGCAACAGACCGGTCAGTGGCTCTCCCCACTGCAACTCCAAACCGGTCTGGTCATCTGCGATAATGGATGCAACCTCCTGGTGGCTTTAAAGCTTGGGAAGCTGGTACACATGCCATGCATGGCTCACGTGCTGAACCTAATGGTGCAGAAATCTCTCAAAATCTACCTGGATTTGACGTACCTACTTGAGAAGGTGCGCCAGAATTGCGCCCATTTCAGACATTCGTCAACAGCTATTGCCAGTCTTGCAGCGCTTCAAAAGCAATTTAATTTGCCCAACCACAGACTCATTTGTGACCTGCCCACACGCTGGAACTCAGCATATCATATGTTAGCAAGGATTAGTGAGCAGCAGAGGGCACTTGCAGAATATCAGCTTAAACATGCCCGTCAGACTGAGACTCAGCTAAAGCACATAGCAACTGTCGAGTGGGTGTGGATCGCTGACATTTGTGAGGTGCTTAATAACTTTGAGTACTGCACCAAGCTTGTGAGTGGTGATCAGCCTATTATCAGTGTAACAATCCCTATGCTATGTCTGCTGAAAGAATCGCTGCAGAATCTAAAAATGGAATCTTTGAGTGCCCAGCGGCTGGGTATGGATCAAGATTTCACACTCGCTGATCCTAGCCAGCCCAGCCAATCTGATCAGGAAACATTGGGGGGTGTAGATGAAGACGAGGAGGGAGAGGACTTCTTTTTGTGTGGTACCGAGGGGAACCCTCATGCTACAGAGTGTACTCCCAACCCCAGCTTTATGTCTGTCCAGCATGGGTAGGCTGGAGAGGAGGAGGAGAGTCAGTGTGAGGCCACGATGGGTATTGTTCCTCCTTCTGGGGACACAGAACATTTGAGTCTTTGCAGCTTGGCACACATGGTACACTTCATGTGTACACTTCATGTATAGCGGTCTGTCCCAAGACCCTCGGGTTATCAACATTTTGAACAGCAACCTATACTGGCTGCCCACCTTTCTGGACCCACGGTAGAAGGACAAATTTCCTTCGCTACTGTTGCAGTCACCAAGGGGCTTTACAATTGAATACTTCAAGAGGGCTGTTGTCAACAATTTGATGACAAGATCACCCTCAGACACCACTATTAGCAGAGGTACCAGCTCTTTGCAACAGCAGGCATTCATGGGGAGAGACACGCCCAGCATGTCCAAAAGAGGTGGGGGGAAGATGTCCACAAACTGGGCCATCTTTAATAACCCTGCTCATCAGCAAGGACTTGGTGGTCCGGTAACCATGTCAAGGAGAGAGAAATTGAACAACATGGTCAACGAGTATGTAAGTGATCATACTTGCTTCCTTACTGACCCTTCTGTTCCGTTTAATTACTGGGTATACAAGCTTCATAGTTGGACAGAGCTCTCCTTATATGCCTTGGAGGTGCTGGCCTGCCCTACTGCTAGTGTGATGTCAGAGCGTGTTACAGTGCCGCTGGGGCTATCATCACTGATACACGGACACGGCTGACTACAGAGAATGCCGACAGGCTGACTCTGATAAAATTCAACAAGGACTGGATTTCACCACAGTTCTTAAGCCCTCCTGATGACATGATCCAAAGCTAAAGTTTATGCTACAGGTGTTCACGTTCATCCCTTTCCACACAAAAACAATTTCCTTAATCTTACACGAGTACCCTACTCCTGCTCCTGTTCCTTATGGTCAAAACCCTAGACACACTGTTCCATTCATTCATATTTCCCATCAGAGGCACTTGCGATGGGACCTCCTTCCTTCATCAACCACGAGACAGCCCCTTGGGCTAATTTTTTGAGGCACCATGCCTATGCCTGCACATTGGGCAGTGGAAGTACTGTGCTAGAAGTCGTAGCTTCATGATTGTCTGGCCCATGAGGCCTGCCTTCTTTATCAACCACAAGACAGCCCCTTGGGCTAATTTTTTGAGGCACCATGCCTATGCCTGCACATTGGGCAGTGGAAGTACTGTGCAAGATGTCCTAGCTTCATGATTGTCTGGCCCATGAGGCCTGCCTCCTTCATCAACCACGAGACAGGTCGTTGGGCTAATTTTTTGACGCACCATGCCTATGCCTGCACATTGAGCAGTGGAAGTACTGTGCTTGAAGTCCTAGTTTCATGATTGTCTGGCCCATGAGGCCTGCCTCCTTCATCAACCACAAGACAGCCCCTTGGGCTAATTTTTTTAGGCACCATGCCTATGCCTGCACATTGGGAAGTGGAAGTACTGTGCTAGAAGCCCTAGCTTCATAATTGTCTGGCCCATGAGGCCTGCTTCCTTCATCAAACATGAGACAGCCACTTGGGCTAATTTTTGCAGGCACTATGCCAGCACATTGTGCTGTGGCAGTGGAACAACAAGGACAGTAGTCAAACTTTTATAATTGTGAAGCCCTACTGATGATGGGTGGCTTTTTCCTGCGTTAACCATCACACAACCCCTACGGCAGTTAGATATCCATACGCCACTTACACACTGAGCTGTCAGAAGATCACCTCGATCATCACTGCCGGCAATAAATGACAGTACTTCAAAAAGTGTTTTTACACTCGTGCAGCCCCTGACCAAGTGCCCCCATGCTATATACATTTACACCAGAAATTTTTGAAACATTTATACATTACGGCTGAGCACACACACTGCCTTTTTTATGTATGTACTTTTTTTGCAGCAGTTGTTTTTTACCGTTTTTCTTAACAGAGTATTTCTACATGTTTGTTTGACTGTGTTTTTGGTGATTCAGTCTTTTGGTGGTGTGAACAATGTCCTACAGAAACGTTCACTGTGTTCATGGCTAATCATTAGTTTTTGTGTAATTTGTTTCTTGTCTCTGCAAGATGAAGGAGCCTCTCACCCCTTCCTTTGAGCACAATTAAAATCACTCTTTTGTAGTGAGTCCATGTTGGACACTGAACCTGTCTGGATTCTGCTCATATACAGTCATGGACAAAAGTATTGACACCCCTGCAATTCTGTCAGATAATACTCAGTTTCTTCCTGAAAATGATTGCAATCACAAATTCTTTGGTATTATTATCTTCATTTAATTTGTCTTCAATGAAAAAACACAAAAAGAATTGTCCTAAAGCCAAATTGGATATAATTCCACACCAAACATAAAAAAGGGGGTGGACAAAAGTATTGGAACCCTTAGAAAAATCCTGTGATGCTTCCCTAATTTATGTAATTAACAGCACCTGTAACTTACCTGTGGCACCTAACAGGTGTTGGCAATAACTAAATCACACTTGCAGCCAGTTGACATGGATTAAAGTTGACTCAACTGCTGTCCTGTGTCCTTGTGTGTACCACATTGAGCATGGAGAAAAGAAAGAAGACCAAAGAACTGTCTGAGTACTTGAGAAACCAAATTGTGAGGAAGCATGAGCAATCTCAAGGCTACAAGTCCATCTCCAAAGGCCTGAATGTTCCTGTGTCTACCGTGCGCAGTGTCATCAAGAAGTTTAAAGCTCAAGGCACTGTGGCTAACCTCCCTAGATGTGGACGTAAAAGAAAAATTGACAAGAGATTTCAACGCAAGATTGTGCGGATGGTGGATAAAGAACCTCGACTAACATCCAAACAAGTTCAAGCTGCCCTGCAGTCCGAGGTTACAACAGTGTCAACCCGTACTATCCGTCGGCGTCAGAATGAAAAGGGACTGTATGGTAGGATAACCAGGAAGACCCCACTTCCTACCCCGAGACATAAAAAAGCCAGGCTGGAGTTTGCCAAAACTTACCTGAGAAAGCCTAAAACATTTTGGAAGAATGTTCTCTGGTCAGATGAGACAAAAGTAGAGCTTTTTGGGCAAAGGCATCAACATAGAGTTTACAGGAGAAAAAAAGAGGCATTCAAAGAAAAGAACACGGTCCCTACAGTCAAACATAGCGGAGGTTCCCTGATGTCTTGGGGCTTTGCTGCCTCTGGCACTGGACTGCTTGACCGTGTGCATAGTATTGAGTCTGAAGACTACCAACAAATTTTGCAGCATAATGTAGGGCCCAGTGTGAGAAAGCTGGGTCTCCCTCAGAGGTCATGGGTCTTCCAGCAGGACAATGACCCAAAACACACTTCAAAAGCACTAGAAAATGGTTTGAGAGAAAGCACTGGAGACTTCTAAGGTGGCCAGCAATGAGTCCAGACCTGAATCCCATAGAATACCTGTGGAGAGATCTAAAAATGGCAGTTTGGAGAAGGCACCCTTCAAATATCAGGGACCTGGAGCAGTTTGCCAAAGAAGAATTGTCTAAAATTCCAGTAGAGCATTGTAAGAAACTCATTGATGGTTACCAGAAGCGGTTGATCGCAATTATTTTGGCTAAAGGTTGTGCAACCAAGTATTAGGCTGAGGGTGCCAATACTTTTGTCTGGCCCATTTTGGACTTTTGTGTGAAATGATCGTTGTTTTGCTTTTTGCTTCATTCTCTTTTGTGTTTTTACATTGAAGACAAATTAAATGAAGATAATAATAACAAAGAATTTGTGATTGCAATCATTTTCAGGAAGAAACTGAGTATTATCTGACAGAATTGCAGGGGTGTCAATACTTTTGGCCACAACTGTATGTAAGGCTCATTCGATTAGGTCCACAGAGAGACTGCTGGCCAGTGTGGCAGTCTGACAGACATGGGCGTACCCAGCGTGGGGTGGGGGGGGGCAGGTGCCCTCCCTAGAAGGGAGCAGGAAAGCCACCACATGGCTAATTAGTATGCGATGCTCTACAGACTGCAGCCTGCAGAGCATTGCTTATCTCCTTTCCGTGCAGAGGGAGGAGAGAGGGGGGCTAGAATGCAGGGGGAAGTGGGGGGGATGGTCTGCTCTGGCTGGCACTGCTTTCCATTACATGTGCCCAGCCACATCACACTTCGGAGACAATCCCGCGGTCACCTGTGATGTCACACATCCTCCCTGCACTTTCCTTCCCTCCAGACTCAGAGAGGACCAGCACTGGTAAACAAAGAACAAAACAATGCTAATATGTGTGTATGTGTGCATATGTGTAAGTCTGTGCTTATATGTATGTATATATATATATGTGTGTGTGTACAGTGTGTATATATATGTGTATAGTGTGTATATGTGTATATATATTGTGTGGGTGTGTGCACAGTGTGTATATGTGTGTACTTATATATGTGTGTGGGGGGTGTACAGTGTGTATATAAATGTGTGTCTCTGTGTATATACAGTATGTGTATATATATAGGTTTGTACAGTATGTATACGTGTATATAAATGTGTGTCTGTGTATATATGTATATATGTGTGTGGGTGCTTGTGTACAGTGTGTATTTGTGTATATATATATGTGTGGGTGTGTACAGTATGTATATTTTTATATAAATGTGTGTGTATATGTGTGTGTGTGTGTCTGTGTATATATGTGTGTGCAGGTGTGTGTGTACAATGTGTATATAAATGTGTGTGTCTGTGTATACATGTGTGTGTATATATGTGTGTATATGTGTGTATGTGCATACAGTATGTATGTGTGTACATATATATGTGTATGTGTGTATATATGTGTGTCTGTGTTTGGGTATAATCATGCCTGTTACATTATTTTTTTTATATCTGTGTATATATCTGTGTATATGTTTGTCTATGTATGTGTGCATGTGTCAGCACAGGGCTGTTGTCAGCACCTGGGCAAGAGTCAGGATCCTGGATGACCGGGTGGGCTCACTTGTTGTCAGGGACACTGTCCATGCTGCTTGCCGGTGGTGTCCCCAGCCCTTCATGTTTCTCTTTCCCACCCCAATTCGCTATGTGGAGTGAGGGGGATGACTGCGGCACAGTATGTGGAGTGAGGGGGATATCGGTGTAGACACAGTATGTGGAGTGAGGGGGATGGCTGCGGCACAGAATAGAGTGTGAGTAGTGTGGGGCTGTATGGAGAAGGGGCAGCATGCGGGGACAGTATGTTGAGGATGGGGAGTTTGATGAGATAGAACAGTATAAACAGTGGGCAGTATAGAGGGATACAGTGTAGAGGACAGTGTGATCAGGGGGCCCAGTATGGAGGGAGGAGAGGGCAGTGTGGAGGGCATGTGCCATGAGAGGGATAGTGTGTAAATCCTATTATGTGCAGGGAAGAGTGAGGAGGAGCAATTATTTATTCCGGGGCACAGTGTACAGCAGATATTTTTACTTAGGAGAATTTTGACAATTCTGCTATTTTTAAGGATATCGTGCCAGGATGTGCTGCAGAAGACTGGAGAAGATGGACGTCTCCAGAAATGAACTGTGGATGTGAAAAGTCATCAAGGTGCCTGGACAAGATGAAGAAAAGAAAAAGACGACCCTGATCAGAGACAAGGTCATCTATAAGGTACCTGGATGTAAATGATTATTTGTGATAATGACTAATTCTCATAAGTACTGTGGTTCCTGTATACTTTTATTGACAGCTGGTAACAACAACTCCCAGTACCTCCTTACCATTGCTAATGATGTAGTAGAAGTTGTAGGTTCATGCAGTACAAATGTGTATGGGTCTGACCTGACATTACAATTGTTTTACCAAGTACAGATGGTGGTTCTGATGATGAATTGTGTTACTGATGAAGGTTCTATTTTTGTATTTCTGTACTTCTGGTGGGTCTGGTGATGTATTGATGACGCTTTGACATAGTGCTTCTGTATTGATGGGGTTATATGGATGTTTTTCTGTACTGAGGAGGGTTTTGATGCTGTGTTTCTGCACTGATGAGGGTTCTGGTAATGTATTTCTGTACTGATAGTTTTGACATCGTGTTTCTGCACTAAAGGGGGGTATATGGATGTATTTCTGTACCTTTGGTGGGTCTGGTGATGTAGTTTTGTGCTGTAGTTTTGTGCTCGCGAACCTTGGTCACAGGTGTGCTTGCATTAAGCGCGGAGACCCGCACCACTGTGCAGGCGCGAGAGCAATGTGACGTACACAGGAGGGGTAGCCTTTTCACAGGAAGGAGGCAGGCATTTCAACCAGCAGGGCAGCGAGGACCAGATTGAGCAGATCCTCCTGGACCATTTTCAGCTAATTTCCATACCGCGCGGGAGATATTAAAAGTTCATTTTTGAGGTATGCAGGGGGCCTGCTGGGCATATAGAGTGGTCACAGGAGCCCCAAATACATCATGTATAACGTGGTGGGTAGGGGTTAAAACGACCAAAGGGGGTGACAGGTTCCCTGTCAGCTCTTTTTGAAATTATAGCCTCCTGTGGAACTCTGATGCACCGGCCGGAACTTCATATCTGGCCCGGTGCATTATGGGGGCTGATCACATGTTCGGCCCGGCTTCAATATGCATACTGCGCATGTGCCGGTGCCCTGCCGAACACGTGATCAACCCCCATAATGCACCAGGCTGGATATTACATTCTGAATGACCATGGCTTGCCCCCCTAGTTTTGATCCTGGGTACACCCATGCTGGCAGATGATAATGTGGCGCCCCACTATTTAGGTGCCACAAAAGGGGTACTGCACCCATAAAAGTGGTGTAGTCACTGCACTGCAAGTGGAGCTATGGCCAGTAGGTGGAACCCTAGAACTCACAACCCACATTAGTCAGCAGGTGGGAGGGACCCGGGAGGGTATATAGTGACCTCCAGGGGGAACTAGTGAGTAGTAGGAGTGGCAGTAGTGTAGTGGAGTAGACCAGTGAGAGTTAAGTAGGAAAGAACCAGGTAGTCTGCCTGGAGGGAGAAGGCAGGGTCTCCTCGGCTGAGGAACCCAGGAAAGCAAGAAGAGATCCCAGAAAGAGAGAAAGGAGAAAGAAACTGAAGGCGAGAGTTCACTCAATGTGGGGAGCAAGAAGTAACCAGAGAGTTTGCCCCAGGAAAGAAACAAATAGGGTATTAGCGCTCGGATTGCAGCCAGACAATGCTCACGAGATATTTACCTCAAGGCTTTATTGAATCAGTGTAGAATTCCAATAGAATTGGAATTCTACACTGATTCAATAAAGCCTTGAGGTAAATATCTCGTGAGCATTGTCTGGCTGCAATCCGAGCGCTAATACCCTATTTGTTTCTATCACACACTTGCACGCCTTCCCATCCGGGAAGTGCGAGTCTGAGCAGCTCGGCTCCCGGACCTTGCCCACAATTACACGCTACCTCCATCTGCACGCCCCGTCACTCACCGACTCGCACGACGAAGGAGCACAGCTCAGCCCATGTTGTCGGACCCCCACGGTTGGAGGCCTTGTCGGATCGCCCCTCGCTCGCCAGCCGGCGAGTCGCTTCCCGGCTTGCACGAACAAGGACTGGTCCACGTCCTCGCACGCTTGGCTTATCCGACCCGGAGGTCACGCTTAATTGTTCCCTGCTCGGCGGTTAGTTGTGCGACCCAGGCACAACACAAACAGGTGAGCACTTGAGTTATATAACCGCTTTTAACACAGTGATCAAGCAGTTTGGCGCAACCTGTTTTTATTTTTTGCCCCAGGAAAGAAACCGGGTACCGGAGCCCGCACCTGTGATTTCCTTTAAGGCTCACAGAAATCCGATGACCAGGGATATCTTTAGATACGGCCCTGACTCCCAAAGAGCCCAGAAAGAGGGGGATCAGACCCACTGGCTAACTGCTGTGCAAAGAGTTGCAGTGTCTAAAAGGCCACGATAAGCACAGGAAGATTCACCCGACGGATACAAGGGAGAGGAGACAAGAAACAGCAGGAAGTCAGATTAGTCTTCATGAGATCAGACTTCACCGCCACTGGGAGGCAAGGGACGGAAGGAACAGGAACGGCACACAGTGAGGGATCCATCTACTAACCAGAAATTCCACTTGCAGCACCCGTAGCATTTGTCTCTGTAACATCTTACTGAACTGTGATGACTTTGCAAAAGTTCTAGTAAAGTACCCCGTGAAGTGACTTGTCGACTCTGCTGCATCTTTTCCCTGCATGAACGGTTTCCCTTCACAGAATCGCTGTCCCGGCGGTCCAGTCCTGCCTGCGGAGGTGGCGTCACAAACTTATATATACTTTTTTTTCTTCATTTTAACCATTGACCACCAGGGCCACAGCCTTAGGCAGCCACCCGTGACATCCCAGACAGAGAGCCTGAGATCTGAGTACCCGGCCCATGGTGTGTCAAGAATATTTTAAGCCAAATCAAAAACAGAGAATACAGTAAAGGGACAAAAGCAGGAGACTGAAACTAAATCACAAAGTAGTCAAAGTCATATCCAGAACAATGTCAGAAGAATTGTAAGGTAGATAAAGAGTCCAGTCAGTCCGAAGTCAGCAACTGAATATAGGACATGAGATCAGATAGCAAAATGCAGTGTGTCAACCAGAGTAAGATAGCAAAATACAGGATGTCAACCAGGGTAAAATTAAATTTATAACTGTAAGTTGGTAGCAAGTTGCTAGGGGGTTAAATAGGATGAAACTGCACCTATGGCTCATAGCAGAGGACTGATTCCAACTAATAACCAGTACACTTATTCCCTGCCTGTACAGCAGCACCACAAGTTCCAGCCATACTGATGTTAAATAGGATAGCACCTGCTTTCCTCAGCACCATCTGCTATGTACAGTAAGTGTTGTTCTGCCCATCAACATTGGCAGAGGTTGTAGGGGAAAGTTGAGAGATATGTAACACACTGCCACAGAATTAAATTTTAAATTAAGGTACTGAAGTACAAAAAGCTCAAATGTATTTTCATTAAAGGTCTAATTAGAGTAGCCATTGGTGTGACGTTTACACAATGTGCCTCTTAACATTTTCCCTTGATCACTCAGGTGTAATTTCTATTTGATGTGGTATCATCCAATAATGTTGAATGGGTGACTCTGTTGACCTAGTTAATATGCACATTTCTCTAAATATTTCTTGTTCAAAGTATTTTATTAATTTTGAATAACATAACAGATAACACAATACTCATGAGGGCATAAGCTTACCCTTTAAGATACAGTATACAAACATAATAAAAACAAGCATTGTAATAATCTAGATGTAAATTAGCAAAGAGAACAAAACAAGTATTGAAAAATATGTAAAAATCAAATAGAGATAAATTACCATAAAAAGGGTCAAGTTAAGTGAGTCACACAAGAATCATGAAATTATAGCAAAAATAACGCTAAAATTAGAGAAGAAAAGGGGAAGAGGGGAAATAGAGAAAAAGGGTATGAACAGAGGGGGTAAGGGAAGGAGATCTAGTTCTCCAAGCATTGAGGTTTTGTATAGCCAGAAATGGAAATATGTGAAGGGATAGTTGAATGATTAATGGGAAAATAACAATTCCACAACCTCCATTTCCTCTCATATTTTCTGTAAAGTTTATTTCTCAAAGCAAACGAGAGTTCATAGGAGTTATGAGTAGCGATTTTTTCAAGTAATACTTTAAACAGCGGTGGCTCGGGGTCTCTCCATTTTGTTGCTATAAGATTTTTTGCAGCTAATAAGATATGTGCAATAAGGGGTCTAAAGTCACTTGGAATAGAATTAATGCCAATTAGGAGAAGTGTAAGTTCTGGAGTTAAAATAATGTCACTATTAGTGATCTCATTGATTAATATTTGTATTTCACCCCAGTATAATTTAAGGGCTTCACAGTCCCAAAAGACATGGGAAATATTCCCTTCTTTGTGGCAATTCCGCCAGCACAAAGGAGAAAAATCCTCCTTGATCTGGTGAAGTCTGACAGGTGTATAATACCAACGAAGAAGAATCTTGTAGTGAGATTCAATAAGAGAAGAGCAGGATATGTAGGAATGTAAAGTTGTGAGAGTTTTACTTAGGCAGTCTGTGGGAATACAAGATTTTAATTCCCTTTCCCATGCTACTATATTGGTGGATTTAGTTAGTGCTACATCAGCATTGATTTCCTTGTATATATTATTAGTCTTCCAAAAGGTAAAGTTATTTGAGTGTTTGAACATTTGGGTGACATTTAGGGGAAGAAAGAAATTAATTTTGTGTTTGTTATAAATATTGTTGATTTTGTCCCAAATTTTAACTTCCAGCTCCTTCAGGTTAAAGATTGAACTCAGTTCATCAAAAGGGATAAGTTTTTTTTCATTATTAATTATGTCCGAGATATAATTAATTCCAGCAGTTTTCCAAGAGTCAATTTTCAGGCCCGGAGAAAGGAATTCCATTATTTCTATGGGGATCCAGTTGGGAGTAGTAGTCGACAGAGGGTTATGGTTTTTTGCCAAAAGGCGCCTCCAGGATTGAATTGTTGCTTTGACTGTATGCTCTTTAGGAAGTCGCTTAGATGAATCACATAAGTATGAGAGCAACAGAAGAGTAAGTCTATTTCTGGAAAATTTGGTTTCCTCCAAAGAAAGCCAACTAGGTCTAGAATCTTGGTTCCACCATGTCTGACTAAGTTTTATTACTGAAGCGTTATAATATGCCGACAAGTTGGGAATTGCCAGACCACCGTTTGATTTACTTTTCTCAAGTATAGTCCTCGCCACTCTAGGTTTTTTATGACCCCAGATAAAATCCATTAATTGGGTTTGTAGTTTTTTAAACCATGACTGTTTGGGGGGTAAAGGTATGGAGCGGAAGACATAAAGTAACTTAGGGAGTACGAACATTTTGTATGCTTCAACTTTACCGATCCAGGATACGTCAATTTTGGAAATATGAAGAAGGTCCGCTTGGATAGTTTTAAAAATTTCAGAGAAGTTAATGTTTGCCATATTGGAAATTTGTTTAGTTACTTTAATGCCCAGGTAATCTAACTCTACTTTGTCCCAGGAAAGGTTGTGTTCGAACTTAAGAGCTTTTATTAGTTCTGAATCTAAGTTCATGTGGAGAACTTGGGTTTTAGTAAGATTGATCTTATAGAGAGAAACCCTAGAAAACTCCTCGATTGTGGCTAGGAGATTGCGAAATGAATTAAGAGGATCTGTAAGAGTAAGGATTATGTCGTCGGCGAAGAGACTGATTTTATATTCTTTAAAATTTGTATGTATCCCTTTGATAAGTAGGTTCATACGGATCTTTTCAGCCAGCGGTTCAATGAAGAGGTCGAACAGGGAAGGAGACAGTGGACAGCCTTGTCTCGTGCCGTTAGATAAAGGGAATTCCTTAGAGAGGACATTATTAATTAGAACTTTTGCAGTGGGGTAAGAATATAGTGCTTGGAGTATATTAAGTATACTGCCTCTAAAACCAAATTTTTTTAGGGTTTCAAAAAGAAAATTCCAATGGACTCTGTCAAATGCTTTCTCAGCATCGACAGAGACCATAATTGTTGGGATGGAGTTTTTTTCTATATAGGACATAAGGTTTAGGATTCTTCGGGTGGCGTCAGTTGTCCCCCTGTTCTGAACAAATCCCACCTGGTCGCTGTGTATTAGTTTCGGAATAACTTTCTGAATTCTTGTATTGATGGTTTTAGTGATAATTTTGAGGTCTGTATTTAAAAGTGAGATGGGCCTATAGTTAGAGACATTCTCTGAGTCTCCCTTGTTTTTAGATAAGACAGTAATGGTGGCTTGTAGCATTTCTGTTGGAAAGAATGCATTGTTAGAAGTTGTAAAATTTATTAATTTTGTAATGTAAGGAGATAGAATTTCTTGGAAAGCAGTATAATATTCGTTCTGAAATCCATCCGGGCCAGGAGATTTGCATTTTTTAAGAGAGTGGATTGTGTCTAAAACTTCTGATTCCGTGAAGGGGGAATTTAGGAATTCTATGTCTTGCTTAGAAAGAGACGGGAGTTCAATTGAGTCAAGGAATGACGACATACTGGGAAGAGTTGGAGAGGGCTCCGTAGGAGTTTCCTTGAGATTATAGAGAGATTTATAGAAATCAGCAAAAGTATTTGAAATTGCTTGTGGGAGTTTCTGAAGGATGTTATGTTTATTCTTGACTTGGGTAATGTTAGTTCTAGTCCTGCGGATTTTTATCATTCTCGCAAAGAGTTTAGAGGGTTTATTTGTACAGCTGTAATAATTTGATTTGCTTATCCGCGAGAGCTTGTCAAAATCAGAAATTAATAATGATTTGAGTTCTATCCTTAGGGCGAGTAGTTTCTGAAAAATTGTTTCATTAGGGGAGTTTGCAGCAATTACCTCCAGTTCTTTCATTTTTTTAACTATAGTTTCTGTGTCTTTTAAGAGGGATTTCTTAAGTGTTGAGTTAAACTTGATAAGAAGGCCTCTAATTACTGCTTTGTGGGCCATCCAAATAGCTGTGATAGGGGTCTCTTCTAGATCATTTTCTTTGAAGTAGAATTTCAACTCATTCCTAATCTCCGAGTTGAATTGAGGGTGGTTGAAGAGGAAAGAGTTAGCCCTCCATATTCCCTGATTTTTAGTGGGAAACCCGCCCAACATTTCGAAAATTACTGGGGAATGGTCAGACCAGGTTCTAGGGAGGATAGATACAGATTTAATACTACGAAGTGAATTTATGTTAGTGATAATTAGGTCAATACGGGCAAAAGTTTTATGTACATTAGAGAAATGTGTGAATTCTACTGAGGATGAGTTAATACATCTAAAAGCATCATACAACTCCTCCCTGTCAAAGAGGGGGTTGAGTTGGGTATTTATATTTCTGTGCTTGTTTGATGAGTCTAAGTTGATATTAGGAACGGCATTAAAATCACCAAAAAAGAAAAGGGTACCTCTTTGGGTTTCTCTCACCTTTTTAATTAATTTTTTAAGGAACGAAATTTGACCATTATTAGGAGCATAAAGGTTTACTAGAGTGTGGGTAACTTCATTCAACTTGCAAACAAGGATAATGAATCTACCTTCATCATCTGTTGTGACCTCTAACTCTTCAAATTTAACTGAGTCTTTAATAAGAATGGGTACACCTGATTTTTTCTTTTTGTTTGAAGAAAAGTAAGTATGGGGGAACTTAGAATTGATAAATTTAGGGGAATTTTCCGAAGAAAACCTAGTTTCCTGTAAACCGGCCACATCTATATGATATTTCTTCAAGTCTTTCCAAACAAAGAATCTTTTTTGAGGAGAGTTTAGACCGTTTGTATTAATTGACATAAATTTAAGGGTCATGTTCTGGCTATGTAGCTAATCATAATAGGAGAATGAGGGAGGTTGAGGTTTGAAAGGTTAAAGTTTAGAGAGGGATGGAGAGGGGATCAGAAAAAAAAACTAAAATTACAAATTCAACTAGTAAATTATAAGTTTTAGAGATTTAAATCTAAAGAAATTTTTAATTTAAATGATGTTAACAAATATACTTATAAAGAGGAAGGGTTCAAGAGATCCGGTATTTAACTTCCTTTGGGCTAATGTTATGGCCAAGGTGCCTAGAGCTGACCGAGTTAGTTGATATCAAAGTAGGTGCTCTTCCCGCTCCATCAAGATGTAGATCTTTGAGAGTCTTGAGACCAATATTAACGTCCTCAATGTTGAAGGTTTTGTGGTTGAAGGAGAAGATTACACTTGGAGTAGGACGGCCCCATCTGTACAGAATTTTTCTGGCTCTCAGAGTCTCTGTAATTGGTTTTAGAATTCTCCGTCTAGTCATGGTTTCCTTAGATACATCTGAGAAGACTTTTATCTTGTCAAAGGGCGGCGGTAAGGTTCTGTTTTTCCTCAAAAAAACATTGATCAGATCTTTAGTCTGGAAAAAGGAATATTTGGCGATTACATCCCTGGGAATATCGTCTGCCAAGTGCGAAGGTTTGGGAAGCCTGTGGGCTCTTTCAATTGAATATTCAATTTCGGTTTTTGAGGGAATAGTCTTTTTAGTTAGGTTTTTGACATAGTCGATTAGCTCGTAGTTTTTAACGCTCTCTGGTATGCCTCTAAATTTGAGGTTAAGTCTTCTGTCCCTGTCTTCTCTGTCAATGAGTTTGTCTTTCAGGACCTTAATTTCCTCTTTCATCTTGGTTTGTTCACTCTTAGTAGTTTTGTTGTCTAGTTTAAGGTCAGTCAGCAATTTTTCATTTTCTTCTACTCGAGAAACTATTGAGGACATTGACGACTTGACCTCATCAAATTGCTCCATCATTTCTTCTTTTAGTGAATGATTAAAGGCAGTAAAAAGTTTTAGGAAAAAATCTTTATTTAGAGGTTGTCCTGCGTCAAAATTTAGAAGTGGTTCCAAGTCGGGTAAGTTTTTCTTGAGCTTTTGTCTTGCTGGGCTCTGAAGGTGTGGTTCTTGGTCAACTTCTGGGTGGTCTGAGGGGGAGAAGCCAGAGCTAGATTTGGAGGGAATCTCCATCTCCTTCCTTTTTGTGCTTGCAGAAGGAGTTTTATGGAACGACATATCTTCCATGGGGGAACTCCAATCCTTCAAGTTATGGTCAAAATTGATTTTATCTTTCCCTAACTTAGCGTAAGTGTTGATTTGTTTGGGGGTGGGGATTTTGCTCGTGGGAGAGATCTTAAGGGGATTCATTATCATATCTGTAGTGCTGGAGCTTGTAGATAGTTTTGGCTTGGAAGGCATTTCGTCACTTAATAAATGATATCTAGGATTATTAGCTTTAGGGTTAGTGAGAATATATAGTGTACTTGAATCAATTAAGTTAAACTTATAAATATTAATGGAATGGAGGTTTGGGGGAGTAGAAGATTTAAGGAAGATCAAATCTAAGTAACAGTCTAGAGTCAGATAGTATGTAAGTAGAGAAAAGAGAAGGAGAGTGCGAAAAGTTTGGGCTCACCAGAGCTAGTGATGGGCGAATCCTAAATTACTCGGAATCGCTTGACTCTAGCGAGTCCGAGCCCAGGACTCGCTACTCGTTGCGAGTCTAGCGAGTCCAATGTTAATGAATGGGGAAGCGAGTAATAGCGAGTAGTGTGAGATTTACAAATCGCAGATGTGTCTCGGAAGCTTCAGCCTGAAGCAATCCTAGTTTTGTCATTTATTTGCATTGCTCGCTTACTTTGTAAGTAATCGCTGACTCGCACAGATAAGATCCTGTCTTCTCTGTGTTCTGGCTGCCCCAGCTCCAGGGTCCTAGAGCCCGCCTGCTGCCTGATGTAGCAGTGCTGAGATTGTTCTCAGTCTGCTCATTCCCTGTGTACAGACATGAATGTCTGTGCACAGAGATGATGTAGCAGAGCTGAGATTGTTCTCAGTCTGCTCATTCCCTGTGCATAGAGATCTATATCTATACACAGGGGATGTAGCAGAGAGGACATCGCGTTTTGGATTGCGTCGGACGGAAGAGGATTTTTTTAATTAAAGATGGAGTCCCTAATGGCTTTTTTTTTTATTTCTAATAAAAAATTTTCTTTGTGTTGTGTTTTTTTAAAACAATTTAATAGAAATTCATGGCGGTCATGTCTAATATTGGCGTGACCGCCATAAATTTCGGGCTTAGGGCCAGCTGATAATACAAAGCTGGCCCTAACCCCTTTATTACCCAGCGTGCCACCGCTACCAGGGCCGCTGGAAGAGCGGGGTTCAGCACCAGAGGATGGCGCTTCAATGAACGCGCCATCGTCTGGGGCGGCTGCGGGCTGCAATTTGCAGCGGGGGGTGCCCAGAAAGCTTGGGCATCCCTGCGCTGCGGATTCCAGCCCCCAGCTGCTTAGCTGTACCTGGCTAGACATAGAAATTGCGCGGAGCCCCACGCATTTTTTTTAAATTATTTCATGAAATTCTGAGATTCTGACTCTGACTCTGAGACTCTGACTCTGAAATTCATGAAATAATTTAAAAAAAATGCGTGGGGCTCCGCGCAATTTCTATGTCTAGCCAGGTACAGCTAAGCAGCTGGGGGCTGGAATCCGCAGCGCAGGGATGCCCAAGCTGTCTGGGCACCCCCCGCTGCAAATTGCAGCCCGCAGCCGCCCCAGAAGATGGCGCGTTCATTGAAGCGCCATCCTCTGGCGCTGAACCCCGCTCTTCCAGCGGCCCTGGTGGCGGTAGCACGCTGGGTAATAAAGGGGTTAATACCAGCTTTGTTATACAAGCTGGTATTAAGCCCGAGATTCTTAATGTCAGGCCACGTTTGACCCAGCCACTAAGAATCTCCAATAAAGGGTTAAAAAAACACAGAGAAAAATTTTTATTTGAAATAAAAAAAAGCCATTAGGGACTCCATCTTTAATTAAAAAAATCCTCTTCCGTCCGACGCAGTCCAAAACGCGATGTCCTCTCTGCTCATCCCTGTGAATAGATAGATGTCTATGCACAGGGAATGAGCAGACTGAGAACAATCTCAGCACCTCTACATCATGTCTGTGAGCAGGCGGGCTCTAGGACCCTGGAGCTGCACAGAGAAGACAGCTGGACGCGGCTCGCAAAGAAACAGCAGTTATTTGCGAGTTTCCCTGCTATCACTGGCACAGTAGCCGAGTCTAATGCAAACAATGGCAATCCTAGTTTTGTCAGCGTTTCTGACAAAATTAGGATTGATATTGATTTGCATTGGACTCGTGCGAGTAATCACTGGGAAACTCGCAGAGTACCGAGTCCTGCGAGTCCCTTACTACTCGCCGAGTAACGAGTCCTAGCGAGTAGATTCGCCCATCCCTAACCAGAGCATCATATAAGGTGACAGCAGTCAAATGCAAAACAATAGTAATTACATTAAATCCTTTTCAAATGAAGGAACTTTCATTGACAAGAAACTTTTTTAGTAGGTTAGAGTGATCGCAGTGCTATGTCCGTAGTCTACTCTATCATGCAGGTAGTTAGGCTGATTCAGTAGATAGTTTAAACTAGAGGATTAGTGCGTGAGTCTTTCAGATTGTAATAAAGTAAAGCTAGTGTGACTCAGGTGTAATCCAATGAAATTATGCACGTAATGCTTCAATAAGTAAAAGTAAACTCAATTTATATATAGTTTCCACCTATGGGATAATAGTGGAGGATAAGGATAAGGAAATTATAACAAATAGTATCAGACAATAGGTCTTACAGGGGATTGTAAGATCCTTATAATTATATAACTCTGCTACTTAATAGGAATATATAAAAGCAGAAAAGGGTTTTTTGTTTGTTTTTTCTTTCTGTCTAAAGTAGTTAAGTTCAGTATCCCACAAGGGCCAATAAAATGGCTAACTGTAAGATTAGTTGGCTAATTACAATGTATAGTAGGTGTAGCTTAATCAGAGATGAAACTTTAGTAAGTAATAGCAATATAAAATATAATAGCAATAGCAATAGCAATCATAAAACCTGAGGCAGGTAGAGCTGTTGGTGGTAAAATGATAGAAGAAAATAGGACAAGATAGAGTTAGAATTAGCTAGAATAAAGTAAATTGAGATGAAGGTAAAAAAGGAAAGAAATAGAAAAAGAAAATGAGGAAAGGAAAAGGGAAGAGAATCAAATATAGATAGTCTTCTGTCTTCTGTCTGCGCAGCTTGAGCTCGTGGGAGACTCACAAGCCCCACTTGCTTGAAGATCTATTCTTTACTGAGTGTCTATTCTTTGGTGCTGCTCAGTTGCAGGATCCAGCACTGGTTGTCATGGTGATGTCAGCTAGTCTACTGAAGTAGTTGATGACAGAGTAAGATATCCCTCCGCCGCTGAGGCTGCTGTATAATGATAATGAGGGTCTTTCTACCTCCAGCAGTTAGTTTATAAGACTGTTCTCCTCAGTAATAGGAGAGGGAAGATCTCTCTTTATGATCTCACTTGATCAGTTCTCCTTCTGAACTTTAGGAGCTGACAGGCTACAGAGTTGTGGAGATGCAGGTATCCCTCCGCCGACAAGGTTGTAAAATGGATGAGGGAGAAGGAACTATTGCCAGTGTTGAACAGCTGAATATAAGGCTGGCACTACCACTGGAGGTTGGAGGATGACCTTCCTCTCATTGGCTTTTTTCCAGCGGGTCTCCCTGCCAGCAGCACTGTATGTAGAATGAGTGCTCCAGTTCTAGGGAGAGTAAAGGCTGTGACTGAGGGGGGGATCAGCTTCACCACATAAAGGGTGTATCAGTTCTTCAATGCTTCCAGCGGTGGGTAGAATAGGGTGAGAGATAGGGTGAGGAATGCCCCTACTTAGGGTTTTCTCTTGGTGGGGTCTTTAGGTTCTTCAGAGACTTCAGAGGCCTCTTACAGGGCAGAAAGGTAACAAGTTTTTCCTCAAAATGGCGCCCAGGATGAGCCTCTAGTCCTCTCATGAGTGTGAGGGAGCTGTGTGGAGCCTAGATCTCGGGTCAAATTGGACCAAAATGATCTTGGAAAGTTGAATAATGTGGTCCAGTAGTTTAGAGTGAGATATGAGCCTTCATAAAGGCTATAATCTCTGTCGCTTAATATTAGGCACAGGAGCTCCTGTAGTTGTGACTTACATGAAGCAGCAGGCCACGCCTCTTCCCTAAATATTTCTATGAATAAAGGGCAAAATAAAATCTGCTATGCAACTATAGCTTATATTGGGAAAAAAAGAAATCTGCTTTAGTTTCTGGCCTTGTGTTTAAGGCTGTGTGCTCATGGTCCGGAGAAGCTGCTGGATGGACGCAGCTCCTCCGGACCTGAGTAAAGCCGCGGGTGGCCGCAGGGAGACTGCAGCCGCCCTGTACTCACCATGTGCGGCGGGTGCGGGTCGGCTTCTCCCTGCAGTCACCCTATGGGAGCTGCTTCCAACTCCGTAGCAGGTAATGAACATGCTGCAAAAGAGCGGACTGATGGCAACCCACACTGCAGCAAAAAGATCGCTGCGGTCGGGTTAAGCATAGTGAGGATGAGATTTCTTAAAATCCCATCCACTATGCTTATACTGTACTATGCAGCGTTTTGGACGCAGCGGAAAGATGCTGCATCCAAAACGCTGCATATACTGACTGTGAGCACACACCCTTATGTAGGTGCAGTCTTAAAAGTTGTCTCATTTAGACATTTGTAGTTATTTCCTTTCAGAACATATGAGCATTATAACTCAAACTTGAGAAAAAAACTTTTGTGAGCTAGAACCACTCTGTATTTCCCATTCTAGTAAAATAGAGCCATGCATGTATTTTTGTATTAATCAGTTATAAGAAAGTCCCCGGGATACAAAGCAGACACATTATGTAGCTTTATTTTTAAAATATATACATATATATGGCACATTAGTATATGGGAGGGGGAAAACTTTTCCAGATGGGTAGTGACCATGGCAGCCATTTTGAAGTCGGCCATCAATGGAAACATCAATGTCACTGGATATCTGAAATTGCTACAAGATTCAGATATCCAGCGGCATTGAGGTTTCCATTGATGAAGAATGGCCCCACTATCTTTGTACCCCATATACCACACCATACCATCAATTTTTTGTGTTCCAACAGTCTTGGAGGGATCTATTCAATGTGGGTTAGTGTCAGACCAATAGCGGTGGTTTTGTTTGTTAACTTCACCATTGACAAAAAAGTTTGCCTGATCACTCATGTGAAGGCAATTCTCTATGCTGGGAAGATACGAGATGTGCAGCATCTGAAACAATGGATACTGGAAGCCTGTGCTAGCATTTCTTCTGCGGTGTTGCTATCAATGTGTCAAGAGTGGGAGAAGAGGGTTGCATTGACAATCCAACACAAAGGGCAGCACTTTGAACACATTTTATAAGTGGTCATAAACTTGTAAATAAGTCATAAAGGAATAAAGTTATGTTAAAACCAATGTGAGGTAGCGCCGCTTGGGGGAACTCGCAGAGCAACAGAATAACACCACTTCAAGGGTTAACAGTGCGTAAAGTGTCTAATGGTTTATTAATAACGGCATAAACCGGGAACAAAAGACACTCACATAACATAATACCGTGTTTACATCACACATAAGAAAACATTCACATCATTACATTCCAGGATATTCCATCATATTACTTACACTATATTTACAATCCTATTACATATTACACTATACCATCAACAGAAAATTAAGGAGTCCCCCACCTGCCCTTACAGACCTCAGTCTGGTTCTAATGGTGGTTAAGGTCACCTGGCCTTCATCTACATGGCATTTTTACATAGACCATTATGCTTTACACATGAACATCATACATCATACATGGCATTTTTGCATAAACCACTATGAAGTACACACCTAGTCAACGGGACCATATACCGACTTCACAGTCAGCCCCTATGGTGGTTACAGCCGCCTGACCTTCATTCACATGAGACAACATACATGGTAGTTTTACATAGACCATTATGCTTCACACATGAACATCATACATTATACATGGCATTTTTGCATAAACCACTATGAAGTACACACCTAGTCAATGGGAGCATATACCGACTTCGCAGTCAGTCCCAATGGCGGTTACGACTGCATGGCCCTTGAGCCATCCTCGGTCTCCACATGACACATATACGGACTCCAGCCTATCACAGGGCCCATACCCACATGCAACCACAGTCCCTCATTGACATCAGCCTCTCGGGTCAGAGGCACAGGCGTCTCCGGCATGGAGAGCCAGGCTTTTCGCCTCACATCCTCACATCTTGCAGGATCCATCTGGTCTAGCTCCCATCTACAGTCTCTCTCACACAGACACCAGGCAGGTTAAGTCCTGTTCACCACACCCACCTGACACACCCACACCTGGGGCTGTTAGCAATCAGCACACAATACTCTTCTAGAGGCTGCTCATTGGTCTCATCAACCCCTTAGCTTTTAACCCACTGTGCACTGGTTCACTGTCACAGCACTCACACCTGGTGAAACAGGCTCATGTGAACAGGCACCTGTGCTGCAAGCCCATGTGATGCACCCCAGCCATGGGACCACGCCAGCGGTGCCTCACGCCAAGCACACTATTGTTTTTCTTATATAAATTCTAAACAGGTTTGATGTGTCACATGTCCCACTTCAAAATGTCCGCCATGGTCACCACCCATCTGGAAACGTTTTCCCCTCCCTTATACTAATGTGCTGCAAACAGTAAGTTGATATCACCAACCATTCCCATTTTATTTAGGTGCATCCATATAAATGGCCTATCCTGGATAGATAGATAGATAGATAGATAGATAGATAGATAGATAGATAGATAGATAGATAGATAGATAGAAAAAGAGACATATATGTAAGTTGGAACAGATCTGGGGGAAAAAGGCTAATGTTCACATCAACGCTGACTGTGCCGGCTGACCCCCAGCTTTTCTATCCACTGTTGTGTGCTGCATCAATAGCCTCTTCGCTATGGAGTAGGATTTCCAGGCCTCAGAGGTTAGTACTTGTAATAAGGTTTCAACGTCAATGTTGCAACCTTATGACAAGCAGTGATGTCGGGGGCTAGTCGCGGCCAAAAACCTTAGAGATGTGATGTCTGATGCAAAGAAGAGTACTGGACGGCAAGCAGTGGGGCCACTAAATAGGTGAATATTATTTATTATTTTTTTAACCAACATTCACCTCTCCAGCCACCCAGTTGCTTACCATTCTACTCTCCACTGTTGGGCATGCCACACATCTAGCCTCTGCACTATAATCGAAGACTTCCCAGCCGCAGCTAATTGCGCATCATAATGTTGCGATGATGACATGACCTTATAACACACAGTAACATCCGGCCTAGACATGGTTGAGATACTTGGAGTATAGTGAGGAGGCCAGGAAAGTGGTGCGCAATGAGCGAAAGGAGATGGCTGGAAAGGTCAGTGGTGAGGTGAATATATTCCTTTTTTTAACATACCGATGAATGAAACTAGGAGTCTTACGTAAGTCTGGCATTGATAAACCAGGGACTGCCTGTATTTACTTGGATCTCCACTGCAGCTGTAAACTTCAAGGTAGGAATACGGATTATTAAAGTGACTCGCCCTGGCAGGGGCCGAGGGGTACTCGGAACCGGGCACTCTCGACATCGTTGGTGCTGTGGGATGTCACGGTGCGTGACCCGGTCCGTGGTCCCCTCATTGGACGGCCAGTAAAAAGGGGAATTTAAAAAGGGGATGAAAAGAAAAATAAAAGTAAAATAAAAGAGTTTGTGTCGTGACGCCACCTGTGGAAGGCGGCCAGTAGAGCCGCTGCTGCAGTCGGGACATCTAGGGATGATGGGGGTAGCAGCTTTGATGGTTTGGCTCTCCACAGGAAGAACGGATTCCCAGGGCAAACGAAAAGTTTAAGGAGGTGATTTGGAAAATGGAAGGCCAGAGGGGCTGGGCTGGCTGCTGGCAGGAATCAGAGACACTCTCTGGCAGGCTCCCGCTGCCTGCTCAGCATTTCAGTCTACTTCTCCTCAGGCACAGAATGAACAGTCTGACACAATGCTGAGTTTCCACCCGGTTTACTTGGCTTCTCTTGTCAGGCGGTTCAAGTTACAAGCCAGTGCAGTGGCGACTCTGGTAGTCTTTTAGCAGTCGGGATGGCTCGTCCAGTTCTCCCCCTTTTGTTTTCTTTACCATGGGCCTTTCTTCTCAGCGCTGCCTATTTTACACCCTCCCTCATGCGCCTCCACACGCTCAGCTCCGATTCAGCGGACACGGGCCTTCGTTGGGTGACCAACCAGGTCCCCTGGCCCTAATACGGCAGCTTTCTCTTCGCTGCGCTGGAGGTTGGCCCATGAGGCATAAAGACCCTGCAGCCTACTGGTTTTGTGATTGGAGCTTGGAGCTTCCTTGCCACCTCAGGGTCAGTACCCTGGTTCCTGCCCAGTCCTTCGGCTTCACAGCCAATTCGGGCGCACGGGTAGAATGCTCACTGCCCACACCCTAGGTCTCCTTCTGTCTCTCTCTATGGTCTGTAGCCCCAGGACCCAGGACAAGCCTTATGATGGTACAGGCTGCCGGTTTCGTGTCCGTGCAGTCTTGTGTTCTCCTCCGACCCTTGCTCCTGGTGTTTCTCTGACTGCTCACAGGCTCTTGGACTAACTAGCTGATTTCCTGTGGTGTTTTCTGATTTTCTCCTCTTTCCTGACTGTTTCCTGTGCTAACTTCCCACCCACCACCTGTCTCCTCCCGCCATCCCACAGCTGAGCTTTGAGTCCCCACGCTGGGGGTGTGTTGAATGTGTGTGTGGATGACTGGACTTACCGATACCGGTTGCTGCAAACTTCGAGTGGCGACCGGACCGCAGGGGCGACACATTCCCCATGGGCAAAGGTTAGCACGTCCTCGTGCTAAGACCAGGTTAGATTTTGCTGTGAAACTCAAGACTTTTTTTTATAAACATATAACAACAATAAAACTTGACAAGAGTGCTTCTTCCCTAACGGGAGATTCTTTGCTTAGACGTTACTTAACAAAAACGTACTATCTATGGTTATATAAAAAAAAGGGTATTGGTGTAAAAGTAGAAAACAGGAAAGTGCAAAAAGGTAGTTCTGTGAGAGACCTTCACGGGGTGTCCCTTAGTCTTCGGGGGACCCCATCACAAGGAAAACCCCAGCACATTCCCTAGGTGTGGCAACAGGGACAAAGAGACCGATTCTTCAGCCACACCAGTGGGTTTTTGTTCATTGCGGTCACGAGTGCAGTCTCAAGCCATTTTAAAACACTTCAAAAGTACACAATACAGACATAGCATAAAACCAACAGGGCGCACACCAAGATGAGCTAACTATTTACATTCTAGTCCAGATCAAGTATTGTCCATGATCAAATGTTCATTAATAAAATGGGGGTCACTTTAACAGGGGAACAGGGGGGGCAAAAACAAGGGGAAGAATTGTCTACTGAGACCACTGCCAGTGCCAATTACTTCAGCTAATTCCGAGGGTGGACCCTCCATCCCAGGATTCGGTCAATTACGGGACAATGCCTGGCCAGGTGTCCTGGTCTGTCACAGCAGCGACAAATCAGTTGTCCAGTTGCATCAAAATGATTTTTCCCCTACTCCAGGGGATTCCTTTCTGTTGATGCCGCCTAAACTGGAGGCTGGCTGAATCTCGACCTCTTGAGGTATATCCTGCAGGGACTGCAAGGTTCTAGTCAGTGCAGCCACACTTTTATACAGCTCCCAGAGATGAGCCCCTAGCTCGGCAGAGGGACCACCTCCTAGGTTCTGTGCATCGGTCGCCACAGGTGCTGGGAAACTAGGCGCCACCTCCGGATAGTAGATCATAGCGGGGCACTCGCTGAATGTAAAACTTCCCAAAGTCGGTTCCTCTATCACCCGGGTTGGGAAAGCGAGGTGCGACGCTGCCCACCTCGCGGTTGCCTACTCCACCATCGTCTGTCGCCATCTCTCCATGGTGTCGAGGTGAGCCCGCTTCAGCTGACAGCCAGGCTCACGGACTTAGTCCTATAAGAAGGTGGGATCCAGCTCCGGTATCTGGCTCGCCTCTGGGGATCTGGGGGAGTCCGCCTCTGCCACCCCGCGCTCCATGCCATCCAGGCCTTGCTCTGCCATGTCAGGTGACACGAGGATCCTCTGCTTCCCGCCACTCTCCTTGCAGATACTTTACTCCTGTAAGTGTCCTGGCTGGAAGAAGCAGAACCCTAGGCAAAGGAAAGACATGTCACCATGGAGTCCAGCATCATCTCTGGATTGCCATACAGACAGGAGCAACGCCGTGTACCATGCACCTGCAGTCCACACTTTGGAGACCTGATAGATCCACCCCAAAACATGTCAGTTGTGGAGGAGCTGATTTTCTTCAAAATTTCAGGGGTGCTTCACCGCAACCGGAGCAGCCCGCAGAGGAGATGCCCTCATATGTTAACCGAACTATGACCGCACATCCTGCATTGGGCCAGATTTTCAGCGAGGTCAGGATCCAGTGCCTGAAGAGGTCCCACCGGAACAGAGCTCAGAGTCAGGAGGAGGTGAGCCTCCCTGATGAAGCCGCATTAACGCGGCGATACGCGTTGGAGAAGGGTCCCTCTCCACTATACTCAGCATGGCTCAGTCACCACTCCTGGTTCTGCTCCCCTGATCAGGGATTTCCCTGGATTTCTCCTGTTACAGGACTATTATGATTAGGTGAGAGCAGTTCAATTATTCTGAGGTCTGGGCTGTTTCATTTTTGCCATGGCTGATTACTTGTAGTACTCTGGGCAGCATCCAGTGCTTTACTTTGCATTTTGCACAATTATCTCTAGTTGACATTGAGCAAATTTCTCAGGGGTCATTGATTATTTTCCCTACTGGGAACAGGTGCACTTTTCTCTCATTGAGGGCTTGCACAAACGCACTTTATAGTGCGCAGTTTGCACATCTTACTGTTGCTGCCATTGCCATTCAGTGTACTTGATAACCATTCTTGTGCCTTCACTGTTATATTACACTAGATGGGTGCCCGATGCACAATGCATCGGGATTCTAGCAGAGCGAGTCTCTGACTCGCAATGGCCGCTTCGCGGCCAATGCTTCGCGCTGCTAAGGCGACTCGCCATGCCCGCTGCGCGGGCATAGCGAGTCGCCTTAGAGCTGCTCGCAATGGCCGCTGCGCGGCCAATGCTTCGTTCGTATCCACATGACCACGGCGAGTCGCATGCGAGTGTGGTGCGCGAAATCCATTCGTGATTATATAATAGATTGTTTTTTCAACTAGATTATTGTTGTTATTGCCATTTCTGTTATTTTGCATTTGGATGTGCCTTTCTTGTGATAATGCTTTATCACTTTGGGGGACTACTTCCACCATTTTGGGTCTGTGGTTCTTTTGTGTGGTTTTAATTGTTTTTATATGTATGTCTCTCGTGTTTAATAAATCTTGATGTTGTTTCATTTATGCATTGGTGGTGTGCTGCTGTTTATTTGTTAATTCCTTTTCTCCTGTTTACATATTCTCTTGTTGACAAAACAGCACCCCCTTCCTGACAAGATCATTATTGCTGGTGGTGCACCCATCCTTTTAATATAGGAGGAGGTGAGTCATTCTATATGCCAGCCAACATCTCCAGAGGTTGGAGGCAGGATACTGCAGAATGCCTGGCTTTATTAAACCTCCATCCAGTGGATCAGCAAATTGAGGAGGAGGATGCGGAGGAGGTGGTAGTGGCAGAAACCCCTGTTTCCTTGCTTTCCATAGCACCAGGCCTTTGACTGGGAGAATGCCATGTAGGGCTCCCTACCCCTCCCAGCAAGTATCCTTACAGTCATGAACCACCCCGAGCCTCATTATTTCTTGTAGAAATTAGGCTCCAAGATGCCTTCACCCCAGAATGGTTGCAGGGGTCCAAGTGTAACCAGTTTTAGGAGCAATAAACCAGGAGCCAGGTGGTGACTTTCTTCAAGAAGAGGAGATTTGGTTCCCAGCCAAAGACGGGACTGGTGACTGGTGCTATGGTAACTGGGCAACCCTGCAGCATGACGATCTGCCTTCCCAACTCCGCACCCTCTACGTTGGTGTTGAGTTCACCTTCATTAAATAAAATGACTGAAAGGAGTGGTACATGGTGGGGTTAATTCAGGTCACCACAACAGAGGATGTCAAATAGTGGCAACAGGAGGCTGACAAGAAAAGGATGGCACATCAGTGGTTGGCTAAGCTGACTATGTTAGTAAGCAAGCTGGAGTGAAATTCACATAGGTCACAGAGCCTGAAGGATCTGTTGGGATGCCAGAGCTCCTCAAGTGTGTGTTAGGGTACCTTTACACGCCACAACTTTTGGCAGCGATCGGAGGCAACCGAACGTGCGCGTGCACATTTTTCATGGTTGCCTCCGAATGCTGAAGGTGCATTTACACATCGCAATATCGCCCTCAACCTAAGGCGATGTGTCGTCCCGGAAGTTCCCACACCAACACTGGGAAACATCCGGTTGACTCCCGACGCCGCTTCACATGCCGCAATCCCCAAAGTAATGTGGGCGTACATGTTTCGCGCCGCAAGAACATAGGCGTGACAGACTTGTGTGTTCCGCACCCCAAACACGCTGATTAGACAACGCAATAGCGTCATGATTGGCCAGCCTACGCAGGAAGGCTGGCTAATACATGACACCATTGCCATTGTGGAGTGTGAATGGACAGCTCTTCAAATATGTCACCCTGTGAAGGGACAGCCAATGGAAACACAGTAGCCACCACCAATCATTGCTGGGGGGGCGGTCTCCAGCACGCTGTGGCACGCCTCCGGGAAATCAGTAGACGACACTGATTCTATCCCTATCGCCCCTTCACACGCCAAAAACAGGGAATTTCCCCTTGATGGTTGCCTCTGGTTTTGGAGCAGTGCAGTGAAATCGCAACCGGGCGCAACTTTCAAAAACACCACCGGGTTCCACAAATACACGCCGTAATTTCATAGCAATTTCACGGTGACGGTGACAGGGCTCCGGATTGCCTCTCAGTTTTCTCACCGCAGTTGCAGTGTGTAAAGGTACCCTTAGAGATAAGGCCTTACTCTAACTTCTCAATACTCTTCTCCAGCAATGGCCTTTACAGAGTGGGCTTTGGGGCAGGTGGTGTGTGGTGGTAGAGAATGCCCCTGGAGAATTAGCCCCTGTAACACACCATGACATGATGGGAGTGGCCTACATATTGGAACAGCCACATACATCCAAATACACGAAAAATGCCCCTGTTGGCACACTGCATTTTGCCCTTTTAGCCGAATGAGGACTGTTTGCAATTCTGAGTTCTGAGAAGACCGAGGCCTGTTTTTTTTCACCTTATGGCCAGGTAGGCCTAATTTTATTTTTTCCCCTTCCCCAGTTTAGCACCGATTGGGCTTCCCCCTGCAGGATTAGCAGGACTGTAGACTTGGGCTGCACCTCAAAACCATAATAGACTGTGTCTTTAATGGACTGTAACTTTAAACAAGGTCCCTTGTTTCTTTAGCTTTCCCTTTGAAGATAACCACTCAAGACAGGGTTGTTTTATAATCCCCTCTCTCAGGAAAGATTCACAATAAAGAGTACTAAATTATCTAATCTTTTTATAACAAATTCATTTTATAACAATTAAAATTTAGAACATTCCCTCTGAAGGGACACGTAAGAACTAATCGAGCCGAACACATTTTATCATAGTATTCAATCCATTAACCATTTATATCATTTGTTCCTTCAATGTCATAATAAATCATTATCAATTGTTTCTATCTGATCTATATGCATGAAAAAACACAATCAGAGCTTTGCTAGGCTTAAGGCCCCGTCGCCAGGTGTGACATTATGACACTGAAGGAACAAATGATATAAATGGTTTTTGGCCCCCGCCAGCGTCGCCATCCCCCGTTTACACGGGGCGACACCTCCAGCCCCGCTCCGGCAAGCTGTTAGGCGGCATCACTGCCGGGGTGTCTGAAAACCCCAGCGGCGAAGCAGGACAATGGGAGCCTATGGCTCCCATCGCCTGACAGGTCGCCGGCGGCCGGTTATATAGTGTTATATATGTTATATGTGTGCACATCGCCCCATATCGGTCGCCTGGTTTCAGAGCACTGCTCTGAAACCAGGTGACCGGCTGGCACTGCCGACTTCGCCCCTTTACATGAGGCGACAAAAGGGCGATGTCGCCGCTGATAGGCCACGCCCCCACATCGCCTCTGTAATGGGCGGCGATGTCGCCCCGTGTGACGGGGGCTTAATACTTTCTGTCTATGTTCAACATGTGTTGCAGGCTAACAATCACAAACACTAACTACACCTTGTTGTCTACAAAACTTATTAGTTGACAACAATCTACATCCAGTACTAAGACCAGTCAGGAATAAGCCAGCATAAAAGCCCAAATCTCTTCCCTATATTGGGTGTCAAAGATTGCATTATCAAAGCTCGCACATATGGTTGCGGTTCATACCTGAAGTTACTCAGCTGAACAGTGCTCACGGTCCCTTCTCCCCTACAGCTGTTTCGCTACCCGTTTCTTCCGGAATATGTTTTGTAGACAACAAGGTATAGTTGGCGTTTGTGATTGTTAGCCTGAAACACGTGTTGAATATAGCCAGAAAGTATTAGGCTGAATTCACATCATGATTTTTGGGCATCTGAATGTATCTGTCAAATGGGGTACACACGGATGCGATTTTGCCACCCATGTATCCCTATCGGGCTCGGATGTGCTCGGATCTGTCTCTATTGCCATCCGATTTAAGCACAATCCGTAGCTTTACGATTTAGTCACGGAGGCAAATTCGCAGCCTGCCTGCTATTTTGGTGTCCATGACTAAAATCGGACACCACGGATCTGTGATGTTCCGTAGGAAGATACAATGGGAGCCTATGGATGTTGGCTCCTTGGTTATGTACTGAGCATGCCCAGAAGCAGTGCTCACTACATAACCCTTGCTCCCTACACCTTCCCTGCACCTTCCCTGTCTCTCCCTTCTCTATCTCCTCTCCACCTGCTTATCTATCCTGTCCCCTATCCTGTGCCCTATCCTGTCCAATCCTCTTTCCTCCAGTATGTTAAAAAAATAAAAATCTCCTCCCGGAGGATACTTCACCTTTCCGGCGGCTTCGGTGATGCGACCGACTGTACTGGGTGCAGGACCTCTTGTGAAGTCACCGAGCTGATCAGCTGATATGTCAGCTGATCGGCTCTGTGACGTCACGAGAGGTCCTGCACCCAGATGGAGACTGTCGCATCACCGGAGCCGCCGGAAAGGTGAAGTATCCTCTGGGAGGAGATTTTTATTTTTTTAACATACCGGAGAAAAGAGATGGGGACAGGATAGGGCACAGGACAGGGGACAGGATAGATGAGCATGGGGAGAGGAGATAGAGGGAGAGACAGTGAAGATGCAAGGAGAGACAGGGACCACAGGATCCATACGAATCCTGCATAGACACGGATACGGATGGCTATTTGCCATCCGATTGCAGGGATCCGCATGGATCCGAGGCTGTCTGGGGGATCCTGCAAAAACAAGGATCCCCATGGACAGCCCAAAATCGTGATGTGAAGCCAGCCTTAGACCTAGCAAAGCTCTGATTGTGTTTTTTTCATGCATATAGATCAGATAGAAACAATTGATAATGATTTATTATGACATTGGAGGAACAAATTATATAAATGGTTAATGGATTGAATACTATGATAAAAAAGTGTTTAGCTCGATCAGTTCTTACGTGTCCCTTCAGAGGGAATATTCTAAATTTTAATTGTTTTAAAATGAATTTGTTATAATAAAGATTATTTGAGATAATGAAGTACTCTTTATTGTGAATCTTTCCTGAGAGAGGGGACTTTAATGGACTGTGCCTTTAATTGACTGTGCCCTAAATGGACTGTGCCCCATTATCTTGATGGCCTGTGCTCCATTTTAATGCATTCTGCTGATCCTTGTGGGATTTGTTTGGTCTTATGGACTGTTGTGTGAAAAGGGGAAAAAGGAGGACTAAGGGCCCTTTCACATCAGCGGTATTTTAAATTCGCGGCAGATGCGGTGAAAAAAACGCATCTGCCGCGATTACCGCATAATCGGCACACTTGCGGCACACTTGCGGCAAGCCCCATGCAATGTCTATGGGGCTTGCGGTAAGGGTGCGGCAGGTGCGGCAAGCAGCGGTTTTTTTCGCGGCCGCACCTGCCGCAAGTGCTGAAACCGCACTTGCCGCACCTGCCACACCCTTACCGCAAGCCCCATAGACATTGCATGGGGCTTGCCGCAAGTGTGCCGCAAGTGTGCCGCAAGTGTGTCGGTTATGCGGTAATCGCGGCAGATGCGTTTTTTTCACCGCATCTGCCGCGATTTGAAAATACCGCTGATGTGAAAGGGCCCTAACTCATATGCTAATGCTCCCTGTGTTGTTTTATTGCCACAATGAGAGATTGAACTTCAATGCCCATGGGAGTCTCTGTGGACTTTGTGCTCCTGTTGGCTTGTTTTAAGAAAAAATAGACTTGTTCAGGGGTCTCAACACGTCTCAAGATGACCCACAGAAAGAAGGAAAAGAGTTATTGTAATGTTTTACCTATGTTTTATGTGTGATTGTATGTATCATGTCTTCCAGGTGTCCAGTATGGGTGAGGACAGACATGGTTAAAGAGGGGAGGTATGTGGGCGGGTGTCCAGTGCCCCAAGGAAGTCTTTGTTCCCCCGAAGACATCACTGTTAGGCGGCCGTCACACGCTACGATATCTTGAAAGATATCGCTTGAACGCGCCTGATTAAAAATCGCGTGAACGATGTCTCTGCGTGTGACGGCAAGATACGACGAGCGAGAAGTGTTCAAATCGCAAGATCGAGATCTGAGCTCCGGACCTCAGATCTTGCGATGAACGATTTTACAAACAGCTTCATCGTGGTGTATAACACCACGATGAACGATCTCCCAGCGGCAGAGCCTATGCTGGGAGATGGTAACTATGGTACACGTCGGGTTACTAAGCACCGCGCGGCGCCTAGTAACCCGATGTGTACCATAGTTACCAGCGATCTCGCTGGTCCACATCGCTGGTGAGTCTGTCTGTGTGACATCTCACCAGCGATGTGAGCGATATTGTAAGCGATCGCGCGTGCACGTGATCGCTTACAATATCGCTAGCGATATCGTAGCGTGTGACGGCCGCCTTACTGTGTATATTTATATATGTGTATCTTTTAGACTTATTATAAGTAGTCTATGTGAAAATGATCAGTGTTTGTGTAATATAAACCTGAAAATGACACCATATACCAATATGTAATTTTTTTTTTCTACTCTGCAACAGTAATGGCCACTTTACACGTCCCAACGTCGGTCCGATATTGGATCCGATGCCGCATGAGCGCACTTTTTCTGGCCAGATTTCAAAGATCGCATCGGAGATTTACACAGCGCGATATCGGCCGGCAATGCCACTACGATGTGTACGCCCCCTTGTATGGCTGACCCAGGAACGACCATTTAACATGGGACAGGATAGGGGAAGTTGTACTCCACATAGTAGTTGGGCTTTTACACAGCACGATCCTGCCACAACGCCCATCCAATATCGGGCCGTTGGAGAGCAGGCTCATTTGATCCCCGATATCGTTTTGGCATCGTTCGTGCATCGTATTGGACATTTATACCATACAACGCACGAACGATATCGGGGACAACGCACGAACCACGTGACTTTTGGTCAGAGTTGGACGCCGATATCGCGACGTGTAAACTCACCATAAGGCTGTGTGCCAACTAGAAAATACTGGTGCAGATTTTCTGCTTCCAGAAATCTGCACCTGCAGAAAAAAATGCAGCGGAAAAATGGCTATGCCAATGGTGCTTTTTTTTTTTTGCTGCGGATAAGGTGTGTTTTCTTTGTTTTAACTCATCTTCCAGACTCTGCTGAGTTCATGTTTCTTCATGTTTCATAGAGATTATTTCATTTTTATTGGCATATTCTGAGAGCTGTAACATTTTTATGTTTTGCCAGATTAGATACATTAAATCTTGTTTTTTACAGGACAGTTTGCCATTTTAATTTATACCATATGTTTATACATATGACTTTTTTTGCAAGTCATTAGGATGAAAAAGTGACATTTTTTGTGAGTTTTCTTAATATTTTGTTTTACACTGTTCGCCTTACGGAATAGATAACTTGACAGTTTTATAGGTCAGGTCGTTCGAAATGCGGCAATACCAATTACGTATACTTTTTTTTGCTTATTTTTGTTTAACACAGCGCTGCATTGTTAGTGCTGAATCGGATTTTTGTGATTTGTGTGCGCTTTTGTTCAATTTTTTTTTTTGTTCAACTTTTTTATTTTTTTCACTTAGTCCCACTGTGGGACATGAATATTTTAAACTTTTTAACTTTGATCATTGGTCTCATGCACTGCTGTATCCAAGTAAAGCAGTGCAGGAGACCTGTCAGTGATTCACTGACTGTGTTTTTTGGACCCTGCTTATAGCAGACTCTAACAGGCTACTGTACCCTGGGGTCATCAGATGACCTCAGGATACCATGGCAATGATCAGCACCCACAATTACAATCTTGGGGGGTTATCCTGCCAAAGGCGTCTCTTAACACCCTTTTAGCCACTTAGATACCGCTGTAGTGATGGACAGCTGTATTTAAGGGGTTACTCAGCCCAGATCAGTTCCAAAACTGGTCAGCGCCGATGCCCATGGGTGTGGTCTATGATACAGGGCTGTCACCCGTGGCATTCTCGGCTGCATGGGGGACACTATAGATTTATTCCCTATCGCTGGTTTAAAATAGGGACTAAGACCCTTTAACGACCTCCGTTTTTATGTGTATCAGCAGTCGTTATGGGGTTAAGAACTGACAAGCTCCATGGATGGAAGGCTTATGACGGTTATTAAAAAGAAGGGTGGCTATATTGGTCACTGAGATTTTTAATTTTTTTAAATGTCAGAAATGTAATTTTGTACATTTTGAGTTTGCTTTTTTTTCTTACTATACAAGTGACCAAAAATTCTACCCAAACAGATAGTCTTCTAAAGCTACCTTCACATTTGCGTTCTACTCCGCAGCGTTCTGCGGAGGGATCCGCAATGTGACCGCAGCACCGCAAGCCCCTATCTTTATAATGGGAGCGCATGGTGCTGCGCATGACCGTGCGCACCCATTCACTGCCACATGTGATCTGTGCGCAGGCTTCAGCCTGCGCACAAATCACCTAGTCTCGTCCGCACCATGAATGCGACATGTTGCATTTCTGGTGTGGACGAGACTGGGTGATTTGTGCGCAGGCATCAGATCAGATATGGCAGTGAATGGGTGCGCACGGTCATGCGCATCACCGTGCGCTCCCATTATAAAGATAGGGGCTTGCTTGGTCTCCAAGTCAGAGTTGGGCTTTCAAACAGCACGATCCTGCCAGATCGTCCATCCAATATCGGGCAGTTGGAGAGCCTGCTCATTTTTTCCCCGATATCGTTTTGGCATCGTTCTTGCGTTGCATTGGGCATTTACACCATACAACGCCACGAACGATATTGGGGCCAACGCACTAACCACGTGACTTTTTATCGGAGTTGGACGCCGATATCGGGACATGTAAAGTCGACAACCCGGACCGAACCTTGAAAGGGGTTCGGAACCATCTCTAAGGGGCCTTTCACACTTGCGTTTTTTTCCTGATTTGGAAGATCAGGAAAAACCCGATTCTTACTGTATTTTGCCCATTCACTTTAATTTTGTCAGGTAGAATCTTGTTGCTTCATGTTTTCTCCTGAAATCAATAAAGAGAATGGGCAAAAAAAATGAATCCTGTAAGAATCAGGTGTTTTCCTGATCTTCCAAATCAGGAAAAACCGCAAGTGTGAAAGGCCCCTAACCAGGACATGGATGCTGTATTGCCCCACACAACAGCCATATGAGCTTCTTAAACAATTTTCTGTGGTACACGAGTCACTTGGTTCTGTCCACATTAATTTAATTGGCTTCAATTTTTATAGCATACGTGATGACCTCATTATCCTTCGTTGTGAACTTCGTTGACAAATCTGAATTTTTTTCTAGTGCATCGTCGGCCCTCTTCTGGGTCATGTAAGTGTTTCTTTTCCTTGCCAGGGCACACAAGGACTATTTGTTGTTCTAATTCCACTAATGTAATGGTGGGTTTACACACACCAATTTATCTGTTCAATCTCTGAACCAATCTCTGGTTGCAGTGAAATCATGGATACATTGCTCCATGTTGTACACAGCCACAAAATGGAGCAATGTATCCATGATTTCACTGCAACCAGAGATTGGTTCAGATATTGAACAGATAAATTGGTGTGTGTAAACCCACCATTAGTCTATAGAGTTTCAGGATGAGACTCAATAGACTTATATTGTGTGATCAAGCTAACTAGTCTGGAGAGAATCAGAGTGACTCTGGAAACCAAAAAAGATGGAGATTGGTTTGTATTCTATTGCAGTTATACTACATCAGATACATTTTTAGAAAGATATAGTGAATAAAGTTTTGTTGCAAGTGCTTCTTTTATCAGTAAAGGCTTGACTCTTCAGGATTACACAAATATTTTATTATCTTAACCACCGGTTATTTTATGCTTAGTCAGGTATAGGACTTTACTATACGAAACAGCAATTCTTTATGCATCTTGTCTTTACTTATAGGAATGCAAAGATATATCAGCTCTATATCCCATCACTGAAATCAATCCTAAACCTCTCAGGTAGTCAATGAATA
Organism: Allobates femoralis; assembly: GCA_033576535.1. NCBI lineage: Eukaryota > Metazoa > Chordata > Amphibia > Anura > Aromobatidae > Allobates > Allobates femoralis. The sequence goes on from JARQOC010000003.1 coordinate 550,046,654, forward strand.
CAGCAAACTGGTTTCTGAAAGCCAAGTATTAAATGACCCTTTGAAGCCTGCAGCTGGATTGAATGTCCTAAGGAATTCTTGAAGATATTGTGCGCTGTGCTGCATGAATGGGGATTTTTGTGTGCAGAAGGAATTTTGGAACAATTTGTAATAACAGTCAAGAGATTGTAAATAAAGTAAAGGCCATACTAATATGAAGGAGTCTTTCACTTCAGGCCTCATTCAGACATCAGTGATTTTTCACATATGCAGAGTGTCATCAGAGATTCTAGAAAGAAGATAGAAAGATGCACAGCCCACCAATTAAACAACAATAATAGAGATGGAACAGAGAAAAAGCATTCAGCACAAGATGGAGCACTCAACTCATGAAAATAAAAAGTCAAAACATTATTTGTGTGAATATTAAAAACACCAAAATCGTAGAAATGACCACTATTGTAAACCAATACAATACAGCAGGCCAACAACCTTGTAATTAATAACACTGAGTATCAAAATTAATAGAAAGAAAACAGCACATAAGCAGGCAAGAAATATTTCATATAATTATACTAGACATTGTATAGAGCCTAAATATAAGTGGACTGGAATTACAATAGAAAAATACCCACTTATAAAGTTTCCCTCAGAATCAATATAAGCATTAAACGTTTGAGGCATGAACATCAATCCTTTCCATTTTATGAATTAGAAGCAAAGTATAGTGGATAAAGTAAACCTGACCCAGCATGTGTCGCTCTGGCAGCTTCATCAGGGAAGTACAGGAACATACCTAACACTTAAAACTAAACATTATATATAGAGAAAGTAGAATGAACAAATTTCAGCATTTGGAAATACACATATTGTATGCGTTGAACTTTGCCAGCATATAGAAGGTTGAATTCTAATGAAAGTCATCAGGGAGCATGTGCAAACATTCGCTAGTGTATATTAAGAACAGTAGAATTCACAAAGTGCAATAGCGCTAGGCCAATCCACTCAACATTTTTCTTATCACTTATATCTCCTCAACAGAAGGAATTATTCTGGATTTGAAGCTATCAATTGTTAATGAACGTCTTACCATCAGGCTATATCAGAAACCCACGGCAACAAATACAGTTGAAACCAGTAGTTTACATACATTATATAAGAGACACATTTGCATGATTTTATCACTGACATGAAATCAGAAAAATCCTTTCCTGTTTTAGGTCAATTACAATTACCATAATCTACTTTATAATTGCCTAAGGTTCTCTGTCTGTCACGGAAATCGCGTGCCAGTGCCAGGGCGCTCATTGGTGGCCAGGAGTATGCAAGGCAGCCGCGTGCATTGAACATTCGCGCCAAGCTGAAACCCGGCGACAGAGGCGCATTGGCGCCGCTATCGCCGGGCTACACGCGTCCGGCCGTGGCCATCATCAGGAGATCAGCAGCGTCTGAGCTCCCGACGGTGGCCGCAGCGCGAGCGAGCCAGCCGGGAGATGACCGACGTCAGCCGGTCATCTCCCGGCTGGCGAGCCGCTGACCTCTGTGAAGCAATAGCTCAGCCGCGGCCACCTGCTGCACAGAGGTTCGCGGCGAGCCAGCCGGGAGATGAACGGCATCAGCCGGTCATCTCCCGGCTGCTCGCAGCGGTAGTGCACCACGGCGACCAATCAGTGAAGTAGAGCGGCTTGGCCTGCGGTTTCTCATTTGTGGCCGTGGCATTCAAACTGCACGCGGCTTAGCAGGAAATATGAATTCCGCGCTGCTGATTGGTCGCTGCTGAGAGCAGCAACCAATCAGCAGCGCTGCGCGCGGTTTGACTGCCGCACCTCTCATTGGTCGCCGCGTTCAGCGCCGACCAATCAGAGGAGTGGCGCGAGCCAAGGCGCCATATTTAAAATACACTGTGAGCCTTGGCACGTGACGCTTCTCTGATTGGTCGGCGCTGAATGTGGCGACCAATGAGAGAAGTGGCGCGGTTAGAAAGCCGCTTCTCTGATTGGTCGCAATTAGAGGAGCGGCGCGCGCCAAGGTGCCATATTTAAATTACACTGTACATGCATAGAGAGATGATAAATAAATATAGCATACATAGATGGTAGGCACATAGGTAGATGATAGATAGATATCGTGTATTCATTGCATTGTTCTTAAAGCTTCATAAATAAACTGCATACATATTCTAGAATACCCGATGCGTTAGAATCGGGCCACTATCTAGCTATTCATATTTACCAAATGCCAGAATGATGAGAGAGAGTGAATGTTTTGAGGCATTTTAATTACTTTCTGCAAAGTCACAAGTTTACATACACTAAGATTACTATGTGTTATACAATTTGAGACATCCCATATGATGATGTTATGTTTTTGGAAGCTTCTGATAGGTTTATAGGCAACATCTGAGTTAATTAGAGACACACCTGTGGATGTTATTTTAATGCACACCTGAAACACACTGCTTCTTTGTGTAGCATCATGGGAAAATCTAAAGAAATCAGCCAAGATATCAGGAAGAGAATTCTGGACTTGCACAAATGTGGTTCATGCTTGGGTACAATTTTCAGCTACCTGAAGGTGTCTCATTCATCTGTTCAATTATATGCAAGTACAAACAAGATGGGAATGTCCAACCATCATATCGCTCAGGAAAGAGATGGGTTCTGTGTACCAGAGATGAATGTGCTTTGGTCCGACATGTGCATATCAACCCAAGAACAAAAGCAAAAGACCTTGTTATGATGTTGGTGGAAGCTGGTAACATTGTGTCATTATCCACAGTGAAATGAGTACTGTATCAACATGGACTGAAAGGCCACTCTGCCAGGAAAAAAGCCATTACTCCAAGAGAAACATAGAAAAGCCAGATACATTTTTGCAAATGCACACAGGAACAAAAACCTAAATATTTCGAGACACGTTCTGTGGTCTGCCGAAACTAAAATGTAACTGTTTGGCCATCAGAGATGGTAATTTCCAAAAGCAACTGCTTTGCTTAGAGTCCATATGGATTTGTCTGTTGAATTATTTATCCCAGTTGTCCCTTAATGAAGAACATCGGTTTACAGGATTTCTGGATTTAAGTATCTACTGGCCTCTAGGGTGATTTGTATATTTATGTATTTCTATATATAAATTACTTTTTATTTGGTGTAATTGGCTTTAACTATTTAGGCCAGTCTGGTTCAGCATCTTGGTGCCAGATGGAGACAAGATTAATCATTGATACTTAAGTGGGACAGCTCATGCATGCGCATATGCCCCGGACCAGCCTAGTGATATTGCATCTTGTGAATTCTGCTTGATATTCACTAGCGCATGTTTGTGCATGCACCCTGATAAAGCGCATTACTTTCTTGAGAATATAACCAACTATATGCTGGTGTAGTTAAATGCGTGCACTATCCGTATTTCCAGACACAGAGGGGATCACATATCTGCAACTCACCTTTGTTTAGATTGCTTTATAAATAGTCTTTAGTTTTAAGTGTTAGGTCTGTACCTGTACTCCCTCGATGAAGTTGCAATAGTGACACATGTTGGGTCCGGTTTATTTTTTCCACTATACTTTGCCTCTATCCTATAATATGGAAAAGGTTCATGTTCATGCTTGTATGTTACCATGCTTCTAATTATGATTTGCTCATACTTTTGCTGCTTACATTGATTCTTTGAGAAAAGCTTTGCATTTGAGCATTTTTCTATTGCAATTCCACATAATTTTTATTTAGGGTCTATACAGTGCCTAGTCTACTTAAATGATATACAGCCCCGTCCACACAAGGGAGAAGTCGTTCAGTGTCACTGCTCCAGCCCTTTCCGAGACTCGTCCGTCAAACTCGGTTGTAGCTAGGAGAGTGTGTCCGAGCCCTAAAAAGGCACAAAGTCTCAAACACTGTCACTGTTCAGAGTCTCTAAGGGCCGCTTTACACACACCAACTTCTGTGTCCAACTTCTCAACAGATCTCTGGTTGCAGTGAAATCATGGATACATTGTTCCATTTTGTGGCTGTCTACAAATGTAACAATGTGTCCATGATTTCACTGCAACCAGAGATCTGTTCAGAAGTTGGACACAGAAGTTGGTGCGTGTAAAGCGGCCCTAAGAATATATAGGGTCCTGTAACCAGGGCCGGTTTTAGGCAAAGTGGGGCCCTAGGCAAAAGGTTAAAGTGGGCCCTAAATGCTCAGGCCACTTTCACATCTAACGCTTTGCTGCATTTTGCTCAATTTGCATTTCCATGCGTTTTTACCGCAAAAACGCAT
>JARQOC010000003.1:550050995-550076313 GCA_033576535.1 Allobates femoralis
CAGAGAGGATCACATATCTGCAACTCACCTTTGTTTATTTTGCTTTATAAATAGTCTTTAGTTTTAAGTGTTAGGTCTGTACCTGCACTCCCTCGTTGAAGTTGCAATAGTGACACATGTTGGGTCCGGTTTATTTTTTCCACTATACTTTGCCTCTATCCTATAATATGGAAAAGGTTCATGTTCATGCTTGTATGTTACCATGCTTCTAATTATGATTTGCTCATACTTTTGCTGCTTACATTGATTCTTTGAGAAAAGCTTTGCATGTAAGCATTTTTCTATTGCAATTCCACATAATTTTTATTTAGGGTCTATACAGTGCCTAGTCTACTTAAATGATATACAGCCCCGTCCACACAGGGAGAAGCCGTTCAATGTCACTGCTCCAGCCCTTTCCGAGACTCGTCCGTCAAACTCGGATGTAGCTAGGAGAGTGTGTCCGAGCCCTAAAAAGGCACAAAGTCTCAAACACTATCACTGTTCAGAGTCTCTAAGGGCCGCTTTACACACACCAACGTCTGTGACCAACTTCTGAACAGATCTCTGGTTGCAGTGAAATCATGGACACATTGTTACATTTGTACACAGCCACAAAATGGAACAATGTGTCCATGATTTCACTGCAACCAGAGATCTGTTCAGAAGTTGGACACAGAAGTTGGTGCGTGTAAAGCGGCCCTAAGAATATATAGGGTCCTGTAACTCCAGATTTTCTGACTAAACTCTGTATTTTTGACAATCATTTAAATATCAAGGGGGAAATTTTACAAAAAGATTATACAGTTATTCTGATATTAAGCTTTTTCAAAGAAAGTTCACCAATCTTATCTGGTCAGAAAAATCTGTTTAATGATGTATGCAGTAAAAATAAATCCCCTGTAACGTGACCTTCCAACACTGTGACCAATTTTAACATACAACGGAATATAAGAGGCAGTTATTGTACCCCACTTTTGAAAACATCTGTTTGCAGTCAATGGCTGGGGTCACAATTGAGCCTTGGATCTGTTAAAACAATCAGTTTTTCAACTCAGAATTTTTGAAAAACGGATGGTTTTAACGGATCCATAGGGTCCCATGCAAAAAACGCAGTGTCAAATGCACTGCTAAAAAACGCTATGCGTTTTTTAATATGGGGCCCTATGGGAAACGTATTCGTTAACGCATGGTACATATAGGTATCATGCGTTAACACAGCATTTTTGGGATTCAATCATGACAATCTCAAAAAACAGAATCAGATTTGGAAAAGGCAGAAAAACGGACTGCCAAGTGTGACCCCAGCCAATGAATGATAATATTAGCTGTCAATATCCAAAATTTGAAAACCAGTCATGACCTAGTTCTGCACATAGAGTGGCACAATTTGTTAACCATTTCGAGAACAAACAATTTTTCATTTTTGCGTTTTTTGGTTTTTCTTCTTCTTCCAAGATCCATAACTTGTTATTTTATCATTGACATAATCTTATAAGGACTTGTTTATTGAAAGACAAGTTGTAGATTTGAATGACTTTTGGTAAAAAACAGAAAAATATTCAAGTGGGGTGAAATTGTGTAAAAACTGCAATTCTGCTGTTATTTTTTTAGGTTTTCGTTTCATGGACATCATTGTGCAGTAAAATTCCAATGGTAACATAACTCCCCAGGTCAGTACGAGTGCTACGGCAAGATTAAACTTAAAAAAATAGTTGCTTGTGTCAACATTTTTTGCGACCGTTAACTTTTTTATTTTTCTGTTGATGGAAATGTCTTTGGGATTGTGAGTTCCAAACTGCTTACTGCGGAGTCCCCAGATCCCGCCCTGCAGTGTGTTATGATGTATTCACACTGCGTAGCTGGGAATCTGGCGCCTGCACAGTACGCAGGCACGATCTTTAAAAATAATGTGATGCAAGCTACATGCCCGAGAACTAAATGTAAAGAGCAGGCCCCAATGACATCAGGCGGCAGAGAGGAGGCGGCGCCCGGAGCCCAGAGGGAGGATGATGGACAGCAGAAAATCAGTTGAGAGCTCTGTAAAGAACACACCCACCGGTCCAAGTACAGGTATGGAGGCAAATGTATAAAAGTTATTATTCCAAAGTCCCTGGGGACATTACACGTAAGAACCACCTTCACAGAATGCAGCCTTAGTGCTGTTGAAGGGGGCTCTTTTACCTTCATAGACCCTGGGGGAGTGACAGGTTCCCTTTAAACCGCAACAATCGCGGCTAGCGCTGATAGCTGATGTTCTAGGCAGATTCTGGTTATGTATTACAAGTGGTATCTGCTGTATATAGAGAGGTCATTACTCCTGAGCAGACAACTCTATACATGACATACATGGACAGCAGAGTGAGGGGTTAAATATCATAGTTCTAATTCTAGGATATTTTGCCTGGATGTGATTAGAATAAGCTTCACTTAATATCTGTAAACAGATGTGTCTAATACCAGCTGGCCATTGATAGTACAGGTTGTTCCTAAAATGTCAAAGTAAGTGAAAAATTAAACTTACTAACAAAAAAAAGGATAATAGCCTTTTGACAATTTATTCAAATATTTCCAGGATGAATAACAGTGGAAAAGCAAAGTTAAATTATATTGAATATTATAAAAATTATTATTATTACTGTCATCTTTAATGTACAAACAGCTTATTGGTAATGTGTATTTTAATTAGCATAGGGCATAAAATATACAGTACTTTTCCGACATGTTGACCTTTTAGTGACCAGCAGTTCAGTTTAGCCGCAGTCTCCTTGTCGCTAGCATAGTGCACACATAGTAAATTCCTTTAGGCTCTATAAATTGACCCAGTGTAGCAGGTTTTTCCATCAGCATTCATACTTACCAATAGAGGTAAAGCAGGCTGGTTGGCTTATATTTAGCCAAAAATACCAAGCAATCTACAGTACAATCTTACAGAGGCCAGCATGTAGCTGCATTAATTGCTAAAAATGTGCCTTTTGTTAATAAATAACAGACAGATTATGTATTGTTTATCTAGTAGAATTTTACGTAAACTAGATCGCACCACTTAAGAGCTCCAGTCTGCAATCCGTGTTTCTTGAAACTATACCAGGTATTTAAAGTCAGATTATTATTTCTGTGCTTGAAACAGTAAAAGCGTAATAAGTAGGAAAGACAGAAAAAAAATTGCTTGAGACAAGGCCAATTTTTTCAATTCTGATCAGTGTCACTTTATGAGTTAGGAAGAGTGAACCCGAACTATAAAGTTCGGGTTCATACCAAACACGAACTTCTAACTGTATGTCCAGTTCATGTTTGAGTTTGCCATCTGAATAAAGCTTGTTAAAAGGCTGCAGAGCTGCTGATCATCATGTTTTTTCAGTGTGGTCACTTCAAGCCCCACTATAGCTATGTCAAGTATTGGCGCGGCTGTGATTGGTTGGTGCACCCCTTGAAAAAGATGATAATTACTTACCGGTAATTTAATTTTCCAGTACCTTGACAAAATTGTACGTGAGAGAGAGGATATCTACCTAGGCACCGGAAACCTACTGAAGATAAAAGGGGCGACACCTCTCTTCAGTGCTCAGTGTGTTTCAGAGTATCTGAAGTAGCCGCCATGTTAGCACATATATACAATACCACGTAAAAACAAAAAGTGCTCAAACATATAAACATGTGAAGAACAAAACCATTCTCAACATCCGGTGTAACCATCAGTTGACATAACCAGTAAGAAATAAGGGAGGATATTAGCACAGTGCTGTCATGGTTCTGGAAGATCAAATTAACAGTAAGTAATTATCATCTTTTCCTCTCATCATGACAGCCCCATACGTGAGAGATTATAATAGAATAGAGCTCTAGGGTGAGACTACTGCCAAAAGCACCTTTTTCCCAAAAGAAAGCGAAGAATGCCCAGTGTTGGGAGAAAGCAGAGGGAGACAACCAGACTGCTGCTTTACAGATCTGCTCTAAATAAGCATTGGTACTTTCAGCCCAAGAGGTGGCCATCACTCTGGTGAAATGAGCCCTAATCATTTGAGGGGGATCTTGACCAGAAGATGAATAGACTAGGTTAATGGCCAGTTATACTCACCTCTTGCTATAGTAGATTTTGTAGCTACATTCCCTTTATTGGGCACTTTAAACAGTACAAACAAAGCTGTGGATTTATGCCAAGAACTAGATTTCTTTAAGTTCTTCTAAAACACATACAAACGATGGGAGAACTATTTCCTGGCTTCTGTGGAACTTAGAATTTACTTTTGGTAAAAAAGCGTGGTCTGGCTTTAATATTATTCTGTCATCTAACATGGTTGTAAGTGGAGTCTCACTTACTCTCCGGGCCAAAGTCAAGGCTACTAGAAGTACCATTTTGAGGGTAAGGTTATTAATAGAAAGGTTTTGTAAGCACATTCAAAACTAGGTTTACTTCCCAGGGAGCTATACTAGGACCGCTCTAGGGTCTGAAAGCAAAAGCAGCCCTAATACATTTATGGACCCAGGGGTGGCCTGCAATCTTTTTATCAAAGAGGGTTCCCAAGCAGCAAGAGGGAGCAGCAGACAGGAAAGCGCCGTCGGGGGTCTGCAATCCTGGTAGCTGCAGTGGGAGTTGACTGTTCTCTCTCTGAGCCACCGTCAAGCTGACAGCGGCTCAATGAAAGTGCTCCCTCTTATCAACTGTACAAGCATCTGTTAGATGCTAGTACAACTGAAGCCCTGACTGCTGGCACTTCCGGGTCAGTGTGACGTCAGTAGCATGATCAGGTCAGCTGATCACACTGCTGACGTCACTCAGCGCAACAGAGGCATGAAGGAGCAGTGGTGTAAAGTCCTCCGGTCCAATAGATCACAGTAATTAGTGGAAGGGGGGAAAGTGTGGGAGATTGTATGTGCTGTAAATGGAGGGGAGGGAGAGTATGATGTGCTGTAAATGGGGGGAGGGTATGATGTCCTGCAAATGAAGGTTGGATGGTGGTAGAGTAAGTGCTGCAAGCAGGGAGGGGAATATTATGCAGTGCAAATTTAGGGGGAAGGGTGGTAGTGTATGATGTGCTGAGAACGAAGGGGAGAGGTTGGTAGAGTAGGATGTGCTGCAAATGGAGGGGGAGCGTGGTAGACTATGATGTGTTGCAAATGTAGGGGTGTGGTAGAGTATAAAGTGCTGTAAATGGAGGGGGAGGGTTGTAGACTACGATGTGATGTACTCCACTCATATTCAATTTTCATACTTGCCGTCATGTGACAGCTTTTCTTCCTGCTTCTCTCAGTTGTTCAATGAACATTGGAAGAGCAGCTCATCAGCTCATGACCATGTGTGAAAATAACATATGAATGATTGGTCACATGATGACTATTCAGACCACTTTATGGGTGGGAGTGGAGTGCAGAAGTGGAGTTTTTCCATAGTGGGACTGTGGAAGGTTTAAGGGGGGTAGACGAATCTAGGGTGGAGGTGGGGCTGGGTAGAGGCAAGTCTGGGGTAGAGCTTGGGCGGAGCCTTAAAGGTCCCCCAAAATTTTGCCAGTATAGGGCTCTGAAATTCCTATTGGCAGCCCTGTAGCCAGTAGATAGAAAAATATTATAATTTGAGAATTCTCAGAGTTAATACCTTTTAATGACTGATTGAAAAAATTGTATCAAATAGCAGCGCAAAATGTGAAGAATCATGTATTTATGCACAACATGATGCAGGAATACTGCAGTAAATAAGACAAGTGATATGAAACAGGATTATCAGTATGGGAAAGAGACAAACAGTTGTAGCAGTAAGTATTGAAGTAGTATATATATATAAAGTGTGAGCAGGCATGAATGGGTCAAATGGATTGATTCAGAGTACCCGCAATAGCAATTGACATGTTGCAAATTTCAAACACAAGCAGGTCAGGTTATGGAGTGTAAAAAAAAAAACACAGCGGGTATGAGATTTCTATAAATCCCATCCACGTGGAATTGTAAGATGCTGCATTTTTGGTACAGTGAAAATATGTGGCATCAAAAACTCATTGTGGGAGTTTCATCTAAGTCCGGTTTCACATGACCATATGTCATATTGTCTGTTTAATGTCCAGACAAAACTGACTAGTTTTCATTTATACCGTAATCCATATGCCATCGCTGTATCCGATTTATCGGTAAGCAATGTGTATATCTACTTTGTACGTCCGTCTGACATCCATTTTCACATGATTTTTCATAAATTATTATTATTATTTATTTATATAGCGCCATTATATTCCATAGCGCTTTACATGCTAAAAGGGCAGACTAGGACAAGTAACATAGTAACAATACAAGTAACAATAAATGTGGACATTTCGGTTGTACAGATGCAAGAGGGGAGAAATCCTGTCCGCGAGGGCTCACAGTCTACGAGGGGCAGGTGGGGATACAGTGGGAGGGGGAAATTCCAGTTGTGAGGCGGTGTGGTGGACTGGGTTTTATTGCAGGTTGTAGGCTTGGCGGAAGAGGTGGGTCTTCAGGCTTCTTTTGAAGGTTCCCAGGGTAGGAGAATGTCTGATGTGTTGGGGCAGTGTGTTCCAGAGTATAGGTGAAGCACAGGAGAAATCCTGTATGCGGTTGTGCGAAGAGGAGATGAGGAGGGAGTTGAGGAGGAGCTCTTGGGAGGATCGCAGGTTGCGTGAGGGTAGGTATCGGGAGACCATGTCAGAGATGTATGGAGGGGACAGGTTGTGAATGGCTTTGTAAATAATAAAACGTATGACATATGTAAAGTAACTTGTATGTGATCTGTTTTTACGCAACCATTGACTTATAATGGGCGAGTCTGATTCAGAATATGGATTAAAGTTGTGCATGCTGCGATTTATTACACACAGACCACTGGTAGAATTAAGTAGAAGATTAATCGAAAAACAAAACAATTTATTGCTTTTCAGAAATTACTGAAAAGTACATTTTATCAAAAGCAGATTTCTATCTTCAGATTAGAACAGCTTTTCCACATTGCACTTTCCTTTATATATAGAGAGGGAGGGAATATTAAAGAATAGAATCTCACATTTTCTCAGCTTTGAAGCCACTCCATGATGTGGCCAGTTTAACACACTCAAACTGGTGAATAGTCTTCTTCAATTGCACTAATCATCATCAACCTTTTTATAGATAGTATGTAGATAGTATAATATATCTCACAAACTACCGGTAGATAAAATATTTCCCAACTGTTCTAATGGAAATTAGCGAGATTGTGAATATGTTGGCACATTACTACCGTACGTGTCTATTGAGAATTTACTCTGTATAGCATTATGGGACTCTATCCCTTCCCTGTTATCTCTGATTGAGCACTACTGTGAACAGGTAAAGGTAATATTCCCCATCCTAATAGTATAATGTTCTGTCACATATTTACAGAAGCCATTACCTCCATAGCTCAAAAATGGAAACAACTTCAATTCTCTTAGGCTCTGAGATAAAAGGGAAGGTAAACTGCAATTATACATACGGAGCTCTGATAGCTGGACGCCAACATAAATGTTTACAATTTGATAGGGCCTGGGAATGTTGGAAACTTCACCTACAGATAGATTACATTGAAATCATACACAAGATTTATGAGACTCAGCAGGCCCTATTACCCTCTACCTTAGTTCGTTCTTTACCTTTTTATGGTATAATATGGCCACTCATACAACAGTTAAAGTATATATATATATTTTATATAAGGCTCATCTATAACCTTGCTATATTTGTGCAATAAGTCCTATGTACAATATCATAAATATGAAGTATGATTGGTTACTATGTAAAAAAACTAATTTAAAAAATGTTACACAAATATTGATGTCTATAGTTCTATTTTACATAAACATTTTTGTAAACCGATGGTCAGCATTAAAAACAAAATACAGACATATTGGTCTGATTTGTGGACCAAACTCATTGGTTCCAAATTGTTCCAGAAAACAAAGTATTTCTCCCAGAAAATCAATGCAAGTACACGTTTTGTTATACACGTTTATTTCCTTTGTATTGGAACAACAACACAAAAATAGCGAAAAAAGCAAATTGGATATAATTATACACAAAACCCCCAAAGAAGGTGGATAAAATTGTTGGCCTCGTCAACTTAATATTTGATTGCACACCCTTTGGAATAAATAACTGCAATCAAATGCTTCCTATAATCACCAACAAGCTTCTAACACCTTTCAACTGGATTTTTGGACTACTCTTCTTTTGCAAACTCCTGCAGGTCTCTCCTACGGTATGTGAAGGGTACCTGTTCCCAACAGCAGTTTTAAGATTTCTCCACTGGTGTTCAATGGGATTTACCATAGATTCAGACTTACTGTTGGCCACTTCAGAACTCCCCGACACTTTGTTTCCATCCATTTCTAAAACAAAAGTCATACATTTCACCTTAGCAAAATGTTTTATGTTCAAAATATTTTTATTGAATAGATATAATCATACAAGTTAATGGATTTTACAATCAAGTTCAATAGGTAGAATATCAGAATCGTACAGTTCAGATTAATTAAATTTTGTAATTAAGTCAAAATTGAGGTAGTATTATTAGGGATGGGCGAATCTACTCGCTAGGACTCGTTACTCGGCGAGTAGTAAGGGACTCGCAGGACTCGGTACTCTGCGAGTTTCCCAGTGATTACTCGCACGAGTCCAATGCAAATCAATATCAATCCTAGTTTTGTCAGAAACGCTGATAACTCGGATTGCCATTGTTTGCATTAGACTCGTGCGAGTAATCACTGGCTACTGTGCCAGTGATAGCAGGGAGACTCGCAAAGTAACTGCTGTTACATTGCGAGCCGAGTCCAGCTGTCTTCTCTGTGCAGCTCCAGGGTCCTAGAGCCTGCCTGCTGCCTGATGTAGCAGTGCTGAGATTGTTCTCAGTCTGCTCATTCCCTGTGTACAGACATGAATGTCTGTGCACAGAGATGATGTAGGAGAGCTGAGATTGTTCTCAGTCTGCTCATTCCCTGTGCATCTATATTTATGCACAGGGGATGTAGCAGAGAGGACATCGCGTTTTGGACTGCGTCGGACGGAAGAGGATTTTTTAAATTAAAGATGGAGTCCCTAATGGCTTTTTTTTTTTATTTCAAATAAAAATTTTTCTCTGAGTTGTGTTTTTTTAACCCTTTATTGGAGATTCTTAGTGGCTGGGTCAAACGTGGCCTGACATTAAGAATCTCGGGCTTAATACCAGCTTGTATAACAAAGCTGGTATTAACCCCTTTATTACCCAGCGTGCCACCGCCACCAGGGCCGCTGGAAGAGCAGGGTTCAGCGCCAGAGGATGGCGCTTCAATGAACGCGCCATCTTCTGGGGCGGCTGCGGGCTGCAATTTGCAGCGGGGGGTGCCCAGAAAGCTTGGGCATCCCTGCGCTGCGGATTCCAGCCCCCAGCTGCTTAGCTGTACCTGGCTAGACATAGAAATTGCGCGGAGCCCCACGCATTTTTTTTTTATTATTTCATGAATTTCAGAGTCAGAGTCTCAGAGTCAGAATCTCAGAATTTCATGAAATAATTAAAAAAAAATGCGTTGGGCTCCGCGCAATTTCTATGTCTAGCCAGGTACAGCTAAGCAGCTGGGGGCTGGAATCCGCAGCGCAGGAATGCCCAAGCTTTCTGGGCACCCCCCGCTGCAAATTGCAGCCCGCAGCCGCCCCAGAAGATGGCGCGTTCATTGAAGCGTCATCCTCTGGCGCTGAACCCCGCTCTTCCAGCGGCCCTGGTAGCGGTGGCACGCTGGGTAATAAAGAGGTTAGGGCCAGCTTTGTATTATCAGCTGGCCCTAAGCCCGAAATTTATGGCGGTCACGCCAATATTAGACATGACCGCCATGAATTTCTATTAAATTGTTTTAAAAAAAACACAACACAAAGAAAAAATTTTATTAGAAATAAAAAAAAAAAACATTAGGGACTCCATCTTTAATTAAAAAAATCCTCTTCCGTCCGACGCAGTCCAAAACGCGATGTCCTCTCTGCTCATCCCTGTGCATAGATATAAAGGGAATGAGCAGACTGAGAACAATCTCAGCTCTGCTACATCATCTCTGTGCACAGACATTCATGTCTGTACACAGGGAATGAGCAGACTGAGAACAATCTCAGCACTGCTACATCAGGCAGCAGGCGAGCTCTAGGACCCTGGAGCTGGGGCAGCCAGCACAGAGGAGACAGGACTCTTATCTGTGCGAGTTTCCCAGCGATTACAGTTACAAAGTAAACGAGCAATGCAAATAAATGACAAAACTAGGATTGCTTCAGGCTGAAGCTTCCGAGACACATCTGCGATTTGTAAATCTCACACTACTCGCTATTACTCGCTTCCCCATTCATTAACATTGGACTCGCTAGACTCGCAACGAGTAGCGAGTCCTGGGCTCGGACTCGCTAGAGTCAAGCGATTCCGAGTAATTTAGGATTCGCCCATCACTAAGTATTATACATAGAATCTAGTAACTTCGAGTTTTATATAGTCTCACATGGGTTCAGAGATTTGTAGTGCGTATTAGCATCAAATGGGTTACAATCAAAGAATTAAATAACTATTTACAATTTTGTAAATCATGTTAATCAATAAGGACTCTGACTCCTTTTTTTTTTTTTCCCTTCTTGGAGATTTATTTCAAATGGCTTCACAGTAGTAAAAAGTCATAAAAGCATAATTAAAACAACGCGTTTCGGCTATAAATGTCATAAAATAGCCTTCCTCAGGTATATATACCTGAGGAAGGCTATTTTATGACATTAATAGCCGAAACGCGTTGTATTAATTATGCTTTTATGACTTTTATGACTTTTTACTACTGTGAAGCCATTTGAAATAAATCTCCAAGAAGGAAAAAAAAAGGAGTCAGAGTCCTTATCATAAGGGCAATCTCCTTGGGAGCGCTCAATCATCTGGATACCTTGATTATTTGCTTCATTCCACGGGCTCATGGCTGGGAGTTCCGCTCTCTGGAGGATAGCAGCAGCATACTAAGGAGACAAAGACCCCTGTATGACCCCCAGTGGGTCGATATGCGAAGAAACAAGACACAATAAAGGTGAGTTCTCTTGCCCAGTGTACTTCTGAGAAATATTGTACTTTTACATTTAGATCTGCGCCTGTTTTCTCGCTCCCCACCCTTCTCTGACCTACAGCCTCGAGGTCTATTGTGTGCATGTTAATCAGTAAGGGAAGGCAGTAGAAACGGGAAATTGGGGGGGTTAAACTGGAGTGTGAAGAGCCTATTAGAACCATTTAGACAAAACTGTGTAGAGTATTTCAGTATTATTATCTATCTACATAACGCAAGGACTCACATCGGCGAAGAGGGAGTCATAATGTGATTCCAGTCATACCATTTTCTATAGTATTTGTTTAGTAAGTTGTTCCTGAGAGCAAACGCATGTTCATAAGTGTTATGGCATGCTATTGTTTCAACTAAGTGGTCAACCTTAGGCTAGGGTCACACGTGACATGAGTTTTTTAAGTGCCTTAAAAATAAGCATGCGTTTCTGCATGCTTATCTCATTTCTGCATGCGTTTTTTTTATGTGCCTTTAGGTACCCACGCGTTTTTCCATGCGTTTTTGAATCAGTACCCAAAAAAAGTTCATGAACTATTTTTTGTTGCCAATTTAAAAACGCATGCATTTTTTAGAAAACGCATGTGTTTTTTAACATGGGCCCCTATAGGAGCCGCATACATTTTTGGATAGTACTAAATGGTACTAATGTACCATGCATTTTTGCCTGCGTTTTGAAGGCAGCTTCTCACATAAGTGCAAAATTCATGCCAAAAACGCATGGCACTTTAGGCATGCGTTCTTGCTATTGGGGCATGCACTTTTGCTATTAGGGCATGCGGTTTTTGCATAGGGGCCTATGGGTGCATTTTTACATGCATTTTTAAAAACGCAGGTCTCCAAAAAAGCATGAAAAATCTGCAAGTGTGACCCTAGCCTTAGGGGGAAAAGGGTCTCTCCATTTAGCTGCAATAGTATTTTTTGCAGCGAGAAGGATATGTGCTATTATACGTCTATATTTGTTTGGTAGATCTTCAAGGCCTAGTAGCAATACTGCTAGTTCTGGAGTGAGTTTCAGATTTAGGCCTGATAATTTATTTATTAGAGATTCAACTCCTGACCAGAAGGGATTAAGGACTGCACAATCCCAGAAAATATGAGTTAGATTACCATTATGCAAACAATTTCTTCAACAAAGGGGAGAGTTAGTTTCTTGAATTTTGGAGCGCTTAACTGGTGTAAAGTACCACCGAGAATAGATCTTGTATTGTGTTTCTAATAGAGAAACACAAGGGATAAATCTGTATTTAGTTTCAAAGTCTTTTTGAAGTACATCAGGAGAGATATTTATTTTAAGATCCTTTTCCCAAGCTGTGATGTTGGTAGCTTGTTGGAAGATAGAGTCCTGATTAAAATTCTGATAGATGTGGCCAGTTTTCCAGAATATTTGGGCTTGTGGGAATTTATGCATTTGTACTAGATTTATGTGGCAGAGAGAAGTTCAATTTATGAGTTTTAATGAGATTTTCAATTTTTTTCCATGTAGCTTCCTCTGCGTGGTTGAGTTTGTATTTGTTTTTTAGTATTAAGAAGGGTTCTAGTTTTTGTTTGTCATTTAAAATATCAGATATGAAGGTGATGCCTCTTTCTTTCCATGAGGTCAATCTAATCCTTGAGGATATGTATTCCAGAATTTCTATTTTTATCCAGGAAGGAGGAACCATAGGGTACCATTTATTTGAGATTTTTAGTAATGATCTCCAGGCGAGAATTGTGGATTTAACTGTCGGTAATTCAGGGAGTGGTTTTGTTTTGTCGCATAGATAAGTGAGAGTAGCTAAATCTAAACCACCCTGTGGATGTAGGGGTTCTTCCATTGAGAGCCAAACAAGTTTCTCCCCTCCCGTCCACCACGGTTGACTGAGTTTCACTAGGGTGGTATAATAGGAAGTTAAATTTGGGAGTGCTAGTCCACCTCTTTGTTTACTCTTTTCTAGGATTAGTCTAGCCACTCTCGGTTTATTTTTAGGCCATGTAAAGGAAACTAATTGGGTTTGTAATTTTTGTAGCCAGTTTTTTTGGATTATTAGTGGGAGCGATCGGAAGATATAGAGAGGTATTGGTAGGAGGCACATTTTATATGCAGCTATCCTGCCTAACCAGGAGACCTCCTGTTTTGCTAAATGAAGCATATCTTTCTGCAGAGTTTTGTAAATATCATTTAAATTGGCTTCAATAATTGACAATAGTTGTTTAGTAAGCTTGATTCCAAGGTAGCTAATATGATTAGTTTCCCAGGACATTGAAATGTTTTTTTTAAGGGTCTCTAATATTCCGGGGTCAAGATTTAGGTGAAGAATTGCGTTTTAGACAGATTGATTTTGTAGTAGGAAACTGCAGAGAATTGGTCGACAGTGTTTAGTAAATTGTTTAGTGAATTAATTGGATCTGTGATTGTTATGAGAACATCATCAGCAAACAAAGACATTTCTAAATCTTTTTGATGCAAGGGGATACCTTTTATTAATAAATTGGTTCTTATTTTTTCTGCCAGTAGTTCTATATAAAGATCAAACAAGGTGGGTGAAAGGGGACATCCCTGCCTTGTGCCATTTGTAAGAGTTATTTTGTCAGATAAATTATTATTAGTCATTATTTTATTTTTATTGAGTAGAGAGAAGAAATCGCATTTAAGAAGTTACCCTCAAAACTGAATTTTTGTAGTGTTTGGAAAAGATATCCCCAATGAACTGTCGAACGGTTTTTCTGCATCGACAGCGATCATTAGGGCTGGAATTCTAGTCCTCTCTGCGTGGTGTAAAAAGATTGATGGCACGTCAGAGGTTCCCCTTGCAGGAACAATTCCCACTTGATCTCTCTGTAGAAGTCCCGGAGATATCCTTTGGAGTCTTGAGTTGAGAGCTTTGGCAATAATTTTTAAGTCCGAATTTAGTAATGAAATAGGGCCATAATTAATTACATTGTCTTGACCTCCTTTGTTCTTATAAATACCTGTAATTACCGCTTCTTGCATTTCTACTGGTAATGCCCTTTTTTCCGTAAGATTATAGTTTATGAGTTTAGTGAGAAGGGGAGTGAGGGAGTTTTGGAAATTTATATAATATTCATTTTGGAGGCCATCTGGGCCTGGGGATTTATTCTTTTTCAAGGAATCTATTGTCTCTTTAATCTCTACTTCTGTAAATGGGGAGTTAAGAAAATCTAGATCTTTTTTTAGATAAGGAAGGGCGTTTAATAGAATCTAAACATTTGTCTATATTAGACTGTGTGGGCAAAGTTTCAGCCGAATCATCTCTCAAATTGTAGAGGTTTTTGTAAAATTTAGCAAAAACATTTAAATATCTTTGGGATTTTTGTAATTTTTGTTGTGTTTATCTTTTATTTGTAAGATTTTAGTTATAGTTCTGTGGGCTTTAATTTTGTTAGCAAACAATTTAGTAAGTTTATCCATAGAGTTGTAAAAGTTGGATTTCATTATACGAATGTATTTGTCATACTCTGCCGTTAATAAATGTTTTAATTGGACTCTAAGTTTAAGAATTTCTGTTTGTGTTTCGTCTGTGGAGTATGTTCCTGCGAGAGTTCTAAACTTCTAATTTGCTTAATTATTTTTTCTGTATTTGAAAAGTTATCACGCTTCATTTTAAAATTCAATTGAATCAGATGGCCTCTGATTACTGCTTTGTGAGCAGTCCAAAGTGTAGGTAGTGAAAAGTCACCCGTATTATTTTCTTTAAAGTATAGGTCTATCGTTTTTTGAATTGCAGCTTTATATTGCGGGTGGTGGTAGAGGAAAGAATTCACTCTCCATATTTTTTGTTCAGAGTGGGAGTACCCCTGGTTGACTTCGAATAATAGCGGTGAGTGGTCAGACCTCATCCTGGGCAGAACAGTAATGGATTTAATATTTTGCAGAGTTTGGATGTCTGTTAGAAGTACATCAATTCTAGCCAATGATTTGTGGACGTCAGAATAACGAGTAAATTCGATTGACGAGCTATTTAAGCAGCGGAAAGCATCAAATAATTCCTCCTTGTTTATCCAGGAGTCAATAGAAGTGTTTGGGTTCCTGTTTTTATTTGATGAGTCCAGATTAGGGTTGGGTACCGCATTAAAATCTCCAAAGATAAGCAACTGGCCTTTCCTGGAGTCTTGGACAATTTTTATTAATCTCTTTAGGAATGTAATTTGACTTTTATTTGGGGCATATATATTTACTATGGTGTAACAAATATAGTCTATTTTACAAAGGAGTATTAGAAAGCGACCATCTTCATCAGAAATCATGTCTATTTTTTCTAATTTAACAGAGTCTTTTACAATGATGGCAACTCCTGATTTCTTTTTTTTGTCAGAAGCTACAAAGATGTGTGGGTAGTGTTTATTTGTGAATTTAGGTGGGTTGTTTGAAGAGAATTTTGTCTCTGAAGACCAGCAATATCAATGTCTAGTTTTTTAAGTCTGACCATACTAGGAATCTTTTCTGAGGTGAGTTGAGACCCTTTACGTTATAAGACAAGTTTGCGCTTGTTTTGGTTCATAGGCTCTCCAAAAGAAAAGCGCATGGGAGGGAGATGGGGAAGGTTTATCATTGTAAAATAACAAATTGGTATTTTTCATTCTTAAACAATTGAAGATAAGTGAAAAAAAATTAGGTGATATGCACCAGTAACAATTTGGTAACTGTTAAAAATATAAAGTGTAACAGCGGAAGGGTCAATGCCGGTGTAAAATGTCCGTAAAAGCTCAAGATTTAGCCTTTGCGCCTAGGCTAGGACCAATACTGATTATCAAGATCACAAATGATTAGTCATATGCAATCATGTGTCAGAAATGCGTAAATCCTTTATGATTTTTAGTCCGGTTACTGTATCGTCTATTGTGATTTATTTTTGTTAAATGTAAAGGAAACATTAGTAGTGGGTGTACCCCATCTGTAGGGGATTTTGATTTTCTGGAGGACGTTAGTAATCGGTTTTAATGATTTGCTTTTAATCATGGTTTCATATGCTACAGGATGTCAGTCTAGGAGCTTCAGTTCCGGCTGCCAGGATCACATTGTGTCTTTATACTCACCATGGCCTCAGTCTAGGAGCTTCGGTTCAAACTAGAGGATCACCAAAACTGGATTATATTCTGCAGGAGTTCAGCCTAGGATTCTAGGATTCGGCTGGAAGATCAGAGATTACTTAAGGAACCCAGGTTGGGATAATTCGGTCACCTGGTACAGACTTTTCTGTGCTCTGTCAGCTTACTAAGCTTGCCGCTATTCCTTTCTTGGTGGGTGCATGCCAAAAGCGGGGAGATGCTAGATTGGTGTAGTTGGCCCTGGAAGCCCCAAAGGCACAAATATTCTAATCCCTGGTGTGCCAGCAGAAAGGTGAGATTCTGTTGCCTGTTACATTATGTTTTCCTTCTGAGTTTGTGTTATATGCCTTTGACTGTTGGGGATCCAATAAAGTCTAATCAATGTGTCGTTCCCTTAACCTGTGTTGTCTGAGTAGTGTTCCGACGGTTATGGGCATCCAGTAGGATGAGCCCTGGTCCATGCGGCCTTTCTAAAGGCGGCCAAGCCAGTGGACGAGACCACCCACTGACCCCTGTGTCTCAACAATGTATATTTGAAAGTTTATTAAAATCGCTTGATCTACATTATTATTGGTTAAAAATGTAAACAACAGTTATACCACATTCCAACTAGACGTGTCTGGCCTCACTCAATACACTTGTATAATTTACCACATACTTTACATCAGTGTAATTTTTAAACTATAATTTTTTTGTTAGGGAGTTACAATTGTTAAAAGTTTATCAGTAATTATTCATTGTTCCCACAAAATATACAAAACCTATTTTTCTAGGAACCACATCACATTTGAAATGACTTTGAGAGACCAATGTGATAGAAAATACCCAAATATTTTAAAAACTGCACCCCTCACACTGCTCAAAACAACATTCGATTTTATTAATCCTTTAGGTGCTTCACAGGAATTAAAGCAATGTGGAAGAAAAAAACTATAATTTTACTTTTTCCCACAAAACTGTTACTTTAGCCACATTTTTTTATTTTCAAAATGGGAACAGAAGTAAGCGCATTATACAGTTTCTTGTGCAATTTCTCCTGAGCACACCGATACACCATTTGTTGTGGAAAATTTCTGTTTTTGCACACGGCAGGACTTGGAAGGGGCATTGTTTGACTTTTGGAGCTCAAAATTAGCTGGAATCAGTAGCAGACACCATGTCGCATTTGCAGAGCCCCTGATGTGCCACAATTGACCCCATTTTGGAAATTAGTAACTACACCTCTCGAGAAATTAATTTAAAGTTTAGTGAGCATTTTTACCACTCAGGCGATTCAACAAATGGAATAACTTTAGCAGAATAAATGAAAATTGCAATTTTTTCAACAACAATGTTGCTTTTGCCCCAAGATTTTAACTTTCAAAAAGGAAAACAAATGATGTAATTTTTAATGTAATTTTTCCTGAGTACGCTAATACCCCATGGGGTCAAAAACTACTTTTGAGTCATAGAGCAAAGCTCAGATGGGAAGGAGCGACATATTATAGTGCAGATTGTTCTGGAATGGTTTGAGGGTGCCACGTTACATTGGCAGTCCCTGACGTACCAAAACAGTGGAATCCCCTTTAAGTGACCCCCATGTTACAAATAACACATCTCAATGAATTCCGTTAGAGATGCAGTGATCATATTGACAGCACAGGTGTGTCACAGAACGTTATACCATTGGGTGATGAAAAAAATAATTACATTTTTACCACAAAAAAATTGTTTAGCCGCAGATGTTTTAAAATTAATTACCGTATATACTCGTGTATAAGCCGACCCGTGTATAAGCCGACCCCTCTACTTTTGCCCCCAAAACCTGGGAAAACCTATTGACTCGTGTATAAGCCGAGGGTGGACCCCAGCACAAGTATACAGCCCCCAGCAGTGTGGTATACAGCAGCCTCCCCAGTGGTAGTATACAGCAGCAGCCCCAGTGGTATATACAGCAGCAGCCCTAGTGGTAGTATACGGCAGCCCCAGAGGTATATACAGCAGCCCCAGTGGTAGTATTCAGCAGCAGCCCCAGTGGTATATACAGCAGCAGCCCCAGTGGTAGTATACAGCAGCCCCAGAGGTATATACAGCGGCCCCAGTGGTAGTATACAGCAGCAACCCCAGTGGTAGTATACAGCAGCCCCAGCGGTATATACAGCAGCCCCATTGGTAGTATACAGCAGCAGCCCCAGTGGTATATACAGGCCCCCCCCCCATCAGTATTCAGGCCCCCCCCAATCCTGTAAAGGAATAGATTTTTATACTTATCCCTGCCGCTGTCCCGCTGCCGCTGTCCCGCCGCCGCCATCGCGCTCCTCCGTCTTCATCCAGCGTCTTCCGGCTTCCTCCTCTGGCGCGCAGACAATGACGTCATTGCCTGCGCCCACCGGAGGAAGCCGGAAGAAGCCGGATGAAGACGGAAGAGCGCGATGGCGGCGGGACAGCGGCAGCGGGACAGCGGCAGGGATAAGCATAATAATGTATTCTTTTACAGGATTGGGGGGGCCTGTATACTGATGGGGGGGCCTGTATACTGTATACACTGTATACAGTGTATACAGTATACAGTGACTCGCGTATAAGCCGAGGGGGGGACTTTTCAGCCCAATTTTGGGGCTGAAAAACTCGGCTTATACGCGAGTATATACGGTATTTATAAATAAGTAATTAAAACGGCATGGGGTCTCCTCAATTTTTGCTATCCAGCCAAGGTAAATCAGAAACGTCTGCTTTACCTTTGCTGGGTATTGTAGTGTCTGTTGCACTGCGCCAGTGACACTATTTGGCCTATAGCAACAAATCACAGCTCAACTTCTGATTGGTTGCAACTGATTGGACAACGAAGGACATTCATAGTATAAGACAGCTTATGCATGTCTGTGAAAACTTCAGGTAAGCTTGCCAAAGGCAAGGACTTTTGGGAAATGGTGCACATTAGGATATGACTCTCAGTGATGCAGCAGCGACACACACCTCAAAGTGAAAAAGACACCTCTGTCATTTTTCTAACAACCTGCCCACAGTCCCCAGTGTACAGAAGGAGGCTGCACACATCCCCCCGTATGCAGCAGAAAGTTACACACAGCAACCAGTTTAAAGCAGGAGACCGCACACAACCCTCAGCATACAGCAGAAGGCCTCACACAGCCCCCTGTATACAGAAGAATGCAGCACAAAGACCTCAGTATACAGCAAGAGGTCATGCACAGCCCTCAGTATACTGGAGGTCACACACAGCCCCCTATACAGCGGGAGGCCGCGCACAACCCTCAGTATACAGCAGGAGGCTGAACATAGCTCCCAGTATACAGCGGGAGGTCACACAGTGGCAAATATACAGCAGGAGGCCACCCACAGCCCTCAATATACAGCAGGAAGCTGCAAACAGCCGCACAGAGGCCCCAGTTTTATAGCAGGATGCCACACATAGCCCCCTGTATTACAACACTCCCTCTACAGGGAATGCAGTCATTGCAGTCATGGCACAACTTGATAAATATCAAAATGTTTTTTGCTCTTGATGCTGGCATTCCATATAAGCTTAGTACATACAGTATTTCCTAGTGAGATGATTGAGTTAGGAAGTAATCCACAGGCTGCTTTAGTGCATAGTGTTGTATACCAAGGGTAGTGGAAGGTTATTGTATGTAATTTCTTAATTTCTAGATAATAAATGTTGATGCATTAATTTACTTTGAATTAATACTACATACCTGCCCAAACTAGTATGCTGTGTTACTATATATCACAATATTGCACATTGTCCTGGCCATAAAACTCAGGCAAAACCCTACATGTGTTGTCATCTGTCATAATTAAAGATAAGCGAACACCTGTGTGGAATTTGGTTTGGTTTGCCGAATGTCGGGTGTTCGCCGAATTCTTCAACGAACAGTTCACTGAACCAATCGAACCCCATTGAAATCAATGGCACACAACATAAAACACATAGAAAACACCTTTAAATGTGTCCAAAAGCTGCCAAACACACACAGTCCCTGAGGAAGGAGCTGGGTATAGCTCCGAAACGCATAGGAATAAAACTACATTTTCTCCAGACACTCCAGTTCTCTGATTTTTCCTATTGGCAGCAGTGCGACACATCGTCCTGCTGATTGATTCTTATACCGTGGTGATCTGTGGATGTGTGGATCCTGCAGCAGCTTATCTCTCGCGCTCAACACAACCAAACCAGGTGAGCAGATTCCAACAATTTCTATACCGCCCTTTTCATATAAAGGATAAGACCCTATTGCGCATTCTCTCACATTTTAGGAACCACACAGACACACACAGAATATCTTAGCAGTCTCCCACTGCTTCCTTGCTTCCAGGTCCGCTTTCCATCTTACCTACTTCTGATCCTACCCATGAAGCCTATTGCATATTCACTTCACTGACCGTCAACAGCCAATCACAGACGCTCATGCTCTGTGAGAGCGTCTTTAATTGGCTGTTGCAATCAGACTGCATTTGACAAGATGGATGGTGTCTGTGCTTGCTTGTCATACACATACTAAGGACACAAAAACACCAATTAAAAGCAGTTAAAACAAAGTGGGTCTTTTAGTTGGTGTTTTTGTGTCCTTAGTATATATATAATAAAGTTGTCATTTTTTAATAATATTTCGGTTTGCGCATTTGTATAAGCACGGTCTTTCTCTCCCTTGATTGATGCACTTGATCTTTCATTACATGGCACTCTCTTGACTTTTTGCTGTACATTCCCTCCTCTTATATAAATATTCTTTACTATTTACTTGAAATTCTTAATGGCCGGGTCTAACATTGGCCCCACATTAATAATTTCGGGTTTAATGCCAGCTGGCAATACAAAGCTGCCATTATTCCCTTATTACCTAGTTTGCCACCACTACATGACAACTGGAAGAAGTGGGCAAAGCACAAGGAATTGGAGTTTCTTATGAATGCACTCATTTCTTGGGTGGCTTTGGGATACTATTCTATAGCATGGTGGGGCCAATAATGATGGGCTCTAACCCCACTTAGAATATCACCCCTCAGCTGCCTACTTTAACCTTGGTTGGCAATTAAAAATAAAGTGGAGCCAACACTTTTTTTCCATTATTTATGTTATATCAGGTTACACAGCCGGCATCATGTAATAGGGAATCCTACTGTGGCCCCACCATGTTATTTGATGATTTTTTAAGCAGATTTTGAGATGTTGCATGTTTATTCTAAAGCCAGCAAAATCTATGAGAGTTCTGGAGTGCTATGCCAACGTGTTTTTCTTGTTAATTGCAGATTTGCTGGGAACATGTCCATGCCCTGTGAGTTTGGGTGCATCTGGCTGGCCAACTAAGAGACACTTTGACCGCCCCCATCGCAACTTCTCTTGAAGTCAGCTTCCTTCTTCTATTTCTCAAATTGGGCGGCAGTGCTGACCCAGCATATGCCAACCGCAAACCACCCCTTCATGCCCCGCATTTTCATGAATGTGACCTCATCCCCAACAAAGATGGTAACTATTGTTGCCTAATGCCTAGCTGCTAATTAACACCTGTTTGTCCGGCCACAATGCAATTAAACTGGGTTGTAGATACTTAGTTGCACTCATTATTGAAGCATGAAATACATTACTATGAAACATAATTATGAAAATAAATAATTTACTCAGGTTACCATTCAACACTAATTCATCTGGAATGCTGAATTAGACTACTGGGCACTCCAGGAATGGTAGTGAATAAAATAGACCTAAAACGTAACTTTTACTCAGTACTGACATAAAAAGGCTTGAAAACCTAGTAAAAACAAGTGCAACAAAACAGTGAGGACCAACCTTAGTCGATTCTTAGAACCCAAGAAAACAACAGGTTAATGTCCTTTTAAAAGTTAGGGTTTCACCTTACCAATAACCTCCCTCTTAGCTAGGTATAACGGTCTGGTGGCAATAACTCCCTCCTAGCGATATATATATAGGAACAATCTCACCCGTTCTGTGGATGTTCCTAGGTGTCTGACATTCACTCTGGACCTTTCATCCGGAAGGTGTCCTTTTCTTTATGACACTCAGTGTTCCGATGGTCCAAGGAAGCCAGCACCGTGATGTATGCGTGCCTTCTGACGCATTTCTATACACAGCATGTACTTCTTCAGGGGAGATGGGCATCAATGGCTGCATCCATATGTGTTGCCGCACACCATATAGCCCTGCTGACGCACACGACACTGGCTCTCGGTTCCACGACATGGCGTGGAACTGAGAGCCAGTGTATAGAAACGCGTTGGGAGGCACGCATACATCACGGTGCTGGCTTCCTTGGACCATCGGAACACTGAGTGTCATAAAGAAAAGGACACCTTCCGGATGAAAGGTCCAGAGTGAATGTCAGACACCTAGGAACATCCACAGAACGGGTGAGATTGTTCCTATATATATATCGCTAGAAGGGAGTTGCCACCAGACCGTTATACCTAGCTAAGAGGGAGGTTATTGGTAAGGTGATACCCTAACTTTTAAAAGGACATTAACCTGTTGTTTTCTTGGGTTCTAAGAATCGACTAAGGTTGGTCCTCACTTTTTTGTTGCACTTGTTTTTACTAGGTTTTCAAGCCTTTTTATGTCAGTACTGAGTAAAAGTTACATTTTAGGTCTATTTTATTCACTACAATTACCATTATTTTGCTGTGTTGTACATTGGATTGTTGGTAATTTGCTACCCCAAGTGGAGTTCTGCACTCCAGGAATGCCAGGACAAGTGTAATGTGCATTATGCATGAAATGTGAGCCCCAATGGGGATGGTGGTGCAATATATGTAAAGTGCTATGGAATTAATAAAGCTATATAAATAAATACATATTAATGTCTATGAAAGTAGAAAAAGTAGGGCGGCACTCAATGGGTTGCAAAGATCCTTTATTCGTCACTTGGGAACCATGACAATTTCTGCGGGGAGAGGGAGTGGGGACCAAAGATGACGGCAGCCGTTTCGCAGGACAATGCCTGATTCACGGGTCCAGTCATAGATTTTGGTTACGGCTTACTGAGGGCGTGCAACAGTATGCACCGAGGAATGCTCCCTATGGCACTCATGATCATTGAAGAACTCTAGCCTTTCCGGTGGGTGCCCGGTAGCCTCTCACAATTTTAAATAAGTATTATTATAAACCTTTTTATTGTGCAACTTGTTACATAGGTGCAGGGAGGGGTGATGGATCCACGAACTACGGTGCCATTTCGCACTAAAGCACTTCTACAGGATCTATAGAAGCGCTTTAGCGTGAAACGCCACTGTAGTCCGCGGATCCATCATCCCCTCCCTGCATTTATGTAACTGCAAATTGCACAATAAAAAGGACTATATAGACTGGTGAGTTGCAGCTCTTTTTCCTTCTATTTATGATTGATGTGGATTATCTAATGCAGCTTTCAGCTCTGAATGAGCATCCCGGTGAAGCATCTTTTGTCCTACTGGTAGCGGTATTCTAGTGCAGAGTGACAATCTCTAAAGTTGTGACAAGACTGGTCAGTCTATATTCTCCCTTTACATACACATTATTAGTAGTAGTATTATGATTATTATGACATTAAATAGTGATTGCACATTTTTAACAAGCAATAACCATACTATGGTGTTTCATCAGGGTGAACAGACCTATAAGATCAAAGGATGTGAAGCATATAATAACCATATGCTATTTTTTATATGAATTGATTCCACATAAGTGTAGAACAGATGGCCTCGCATGCTGGTGGTGACCCTCTGCTCTAATAAAGGTTTGCTGTCCAAAAAAAAAAAACATATTTACAAAAAAATTCCCCTAAAAATATAAAGCTCTCTTAAACTGTTGTTTTAAGCTTCATGGAATTCCCAGATGCTGCCACATCTGGCACTGTTTCCAAAATTCAGGCCCTGCAGGTGTCAATACACCTGCAAACTCAAGGAAGCTTAAAAAAGTTCCAAAAAAAATCCCCAAAAATCTACAGTTTAACTTAAACTGGTAGATCTGATGGCTGGGGACACTCCTAACTGTGATCTCTGCGTTTTGTCCTCCTAAATATATAATCTATTTTAACATGTTTGTAATAATAAAGACGATTTGTATTTAAATTTATCCTTGAGTGGGCTCTCCTTATTATTAGGGTGCTTTGGTTTGCCAATAAGAGGTTTGGTCACTGCAGAGTGGTCTTTCAGTTCAAATGCTCTTAAATATGCCGACACAGTATGATGAGACAGATCCTTACATGTTTAGTCCTGAACTGGTGAGTTATTCCAGCTGCAGTGTTGAAATGATTACCCAACGAGATTCTTAACGGTATCCTGAACTCGCTTGCATTTGTCTTTCGAGGGAGACCAGCCTTCTTGTGTAACTTGAGTTTTTGATTTTGTAAAAAAGCAATATTCTAGAAATCACAGACTTGAAACAACCAACTTCTGTTGCTTTAGCTGTTAAGGCCACTTCACACACACAGATATCTGAGTCCAATATCTGAACAGATCTCTGGTTGCAGTGAAATCATGGATACATTGTTCCATTTTGTGGCTGTGTACAACATGGAGCAATGTATCCATGATTTCACTGCAACCAGAGATCTGTTCAGATATTGGACTCAGATATCTGTGTGTGTGAAGTGGCCTTTAGGCTGACCCCTTTGGCCATCATCTGAACAACCTGCAGCCATAGAGTTTTATTCACTTTGAAATGGCACACCATTTTTCAAAGTGAGTGCAAAATGGAAAGTTAGGCTGCCAGTTAAATAGGGTTTGTCAGACAATTAAGGAAATTAGCACCAGCTGCCAGATGAACACCAATAACTTTTCTCCAATTATGATCAGTGTTGTGACACCCACAGGGAGTGATGAAGAGTAGTGGACTCACTAGGTCACTGATGGTGCAGTGGTAGCTGTATACTCGATACTCAAGAGACAGGGGAATGAGCTTTATAAAACTAAAGATATTTATTGAAGCAAGTAAAACAACTGAAGAAAGGTATCTGAGTAGAGGACCCTCTGTACCACGTAGTGGAGCACAGGCAAGGATTACCCCTGTACAGGGATTCCTCCCATTACAACACCAAGGTGGCCTGTGTGCTGCGAATCCCGGACCAGAGGGTCGACCCGTGTAGACCGGGTAGGAGAAACTGGAATACTGGCTCTGTCGGTTGCTGGGATCCTGGAGGTTCCACGTAAGCTTGGAAAGGCTTGGCCAGCCTGGAGTGTCCAGAGTGATCCAGGATGGAGAACAACCAACAGAAGATTCTGTGGAGACAGCAGTGTTAGTATAA
>JARQOC010000003.1:550076413-550125206 GCA_033576535.1 Allobates femoralis
ATTTTATTAAAGTCGCTTGTACGGTGTAAAAATAAAAAATTTACGTCGCTGAGTTTAGTGTCACACGCAGCGATGCACAAGGTCTACTGAGCGATGAGCACGGGTTTTTTTCGTCGGGCAGTGAAATCTCCCGATGGGGTTGATCAGCGACAATCACGGTTTGGGCATGGGCTTGGCCCAAAAACGCTTAAATTTGTCGCTCCTGCGTCAATTTTCCGTCGCGAGCGACTGAAAATCCGTGACGTATGACGACATTGACACGATATTGACGCGTTTGACATCCCCTTTAAAGGGAACCTTCACCGGGTTTTTTTTGCAACCTAATCTGAGAGTACATAATGGGGGGCCCCGAGATCCTGTTTTCCCAAAATGAGTTCACTTACAGGGCTACTGAGTGTAGTTTTGATAAAATCACTTTTTAAAAAGAGCTGGGGTTATCATTAGAGGACTACCCCAGTCCAGCATTTTTAAAAAAAGCGCAAAAAAATCTGCAGCAGAGAAAACGGTAGCTTTATCAAAATAACACAAGCAGCTCAGAAAGTGGCATATCGCGGAATCAGGGTCTCTGTCTCTAAAATTATGCTACTTTTAGGGGGGATGGCAAAAACCTTGTGAAAAATTTTTCCTTTAAGTTTTTTTTTTTGAGAAATAAGCTTACCTGGTTGGGAAGAATAATGAGTTTAAAATGTTTGCTTCCCAAAAAAGAATTTATATATTAATGCCACCCCATTTGAAATACTGTTAATTTTATCAGATTTAAGAGAATTTTAAAAACCATCATATTTGGGGGAAAAACGAAAGCAAGGGGTTTCCCCAAAAAAATCCGAATAAAAAATAAATCTAGGAGAAAGGGTTTTGGTGTGCCTAATTTAAGCCCCCTATTACCACCCGAGTTTAAAAATGATAACTCCCCAACTGCAAGGTTGGACCCCTTTAGAACTCTTTAAATGAAAATACTCATTCGGTTCCCTTAACCCCCTTAAACATTTATTGAATCCCTCAATTTCCCTCCCCTGCTACCAAACAATCAAAATTTATTATTAAAGGTTTAAAGGAAATTAAACAGACTTTTTTAAGACCCCCTTCATAGATTTAAATTAAAAAATTTACCATTATAATTAATTGACTTGACTGCCCAAACAAACTACTTTTTTCTCGGGGGTATGTTAGGAATTAAAACATTTTAAAAAAATACCTGATGGCGGACACTTTTTCTCATTTTTGCAGTTAAAAAATTTTCCACAATATCCCAGACTCAAACCTTATACACTTGTTTTCAACCAAGGGAAAAAAACTAGCAACTTATTAAGCTCTAAATATCCTTTTTTTTAATTAAAAGTAAAATGTTTATGTAATCCTAAAAAATAAGATTTATGGGGAAAATAAGAAAAAATTTATAACTCGTTGAACCAAATCTTGATTTTTAAAAAAACCCCCTATATGATAAAATGGGAAAATGAGTTAAAAAAAACTTTCTCCATGACCAATGGCAAAAAACCCCTTTAACATGGACATATTCTTTAAACCTATGTGTCATTCTTCACGAATCACCCTATAAAACTGTCACAAGGTGGTACTTCACCCCTACTAAGCTATTAATGCTAACCCAGTCAGTCTGCACTATGCTTGAGAGAATGAGGCTGTAAAGGTGATTTACTGCACATATTGTGGGACTGCCCAAAAATAAAAGAATTTATGGACTGAGGTTTCAATATTAGTGAATTGGATTATCAAAAAGATAATTACTCTTACCCCACAACTGGCTCTTCTCTCAATAGATCTAGAAACTCTTGACCCAAAGATTAGAGCATTAATAATTCATATATTTTCAGTCCAAAAAGTAAATTGCTGAATATTGAAAGAACTCAATAGTTCCAAAAATAGTAACCATTGTTGAAAAAACCTCTCTTCATGATACATCCATAATAAAAATTTTGCAATAGCCAATAATTCATGGGCTAAGTATTAAAGCAAATGGAAACCCTGGCTTACCATTCTATAGTAGGATTTACAGCTTGAATTACTGGCATTCCTTCTGTACTCTATATTCCTTACTAATATTTCTTACTATATTCTAATATTTATGTGTTATATCTTTTTAAAAGATGTGAATAACCAATGCAAGGCTGCTTTCATGCTGGCGTTTTCCCCAAAATGCGGCAGATGTATTTGGTCTATTACTGCTGACAAGTATCTCCTATTTATTGATTTTTCCATTTATTGCCTTTTTGTGTTTTTATTGTTTATTGGATTATTCTTGTTTTGTTTATTTTCTGTAAACATTTTCAATAAAAAATATTGGAATAACAATGTGACCCCATTCACCTGTACAACACTGTGAAGGGAACAGAGCAGTCATTGGACAAATGAACTATGTCATGGTAAAATTAGCACTCAGTGGCGTAACTAGAGTCCGATGGGCCCCAGTGCGAAATTTGGACTTGGGCCCCTCCCCCGCACACACATTGGTCAGATGTATGGGCCCCATGTAACGTTCTAAATCCTATAAAGACTCACAAATTGACCCTTCTCCGCCTTCATTAAGTATCAATGTCCCTCATCCTGCTATATATGGTCCTCCTCCTAGAATATGCCCTTATCATGGTATATATGCTCCTCCATTTAGTACAATGCAGCCTCATAGCCCTCTGTATAGTATAATGCAGCCTCATAGCCCTCCATATAGTATAATGCACCCCGATAATCTTCCATATAGTATAAAGCAGCCTCATAGCCCTCCATATATTATAATGCAGCCTACTAGCCCTCCATCTAGCATAATACAGCCTCATAGCTCTCCAGATAGCATAAATTCCCCCAAACACAGACACACTTCCTATTGTATAACACGCCATGCACAGACACACTGCCCCCCTTATCACTCCCCCCCACACACAGACATACTGCCCCTGTATAACCCCCCCCACATAGACATAACAGACATACTGCCCCTGTATAAACCACCACACAGACATACTCCCCCTGTATAACCCCCACACACAGACATACTGCCCCCTGTATAATCCCCTGACACAGACATAGTGCTCCTGTATAACCCTCCACATACACAGGCATACTGCCCCATACCATCTCCCCACACACACATATTGGCCCCTGTATACACCCCCCACACACAAACAGGCATACATACTGCCCCATACCTCCTCGCCAGGAAATGTCAGGATTTAGACTCTTCAGCTCCTGCATGGAGCACACATCTACCACACCCACTGGCTGCTACATCCTGTGGTGAGGTCACAATGTGATGACCTCATCACAGTGCTGTATGCAGCGGCCAGTGGGATGACAGAGTTTCCCGGCCACCATTAAAGTTACAGTACCAGTCCTCTGGCGACCGTGAACTGCTGCCTGGGGACCAGTTCGGGCATACTTGGGCACAGTGACATGGATATGCTTCCTCGGGGGATGCAATTCAGGGCTCAGGTACTCGGCTCTCGGGCTATCTTCAGTCTGGGAAATCACGGGTGGCCATCCCGAGGCCGTGGCCCTGGTGGTCAGCTCAATAGGGGGGGAATTATTTACAAGGATTATGTACAAAGTTTGTCTTCATGACGCCACCTGCTGAGTCTGGTGATGCTCACCAGTGCCGCCACAGTCCTCCGGTGGTTGATGGTATTGCGGTCTAGATGGATTAGTCCCCGAAGGCGGGACTGGGCCACCGGGGCAGTGAAGCTGTAAAACAAACAGTCTATATAGAAAGGATGCAGCAGAGTCAAAACCTCACTTCACAGGGTAACTAAAACTTTCATTCAGCAATACAGTCTTTCAATAGTTATTGGTGGTATAACGGCAAATGCTCTGGATGCTGCAGTTGGGATTTCTGGCTGTAGACGGAACCCTCTTTTATGTTCCTTTTCTTCTTTTCTGTTCCCAGTACTGTGAAGTCTGACCTCTTAGAGATGACCTGACCTCCTGCTACTTGTGTTAGTCTCCTCTCCCTTGTACCCACCGGGTGAACCGTCTGTTGAATACCGACTACTGCAGTTCTGATTCCCCTCTTGTGGGCTCTTTGGGAGTCGGGGCCGTATCTGTAATATCCCCATTTAACTGATTTTCTGTGAGCCGTAGAGGATCTCACAGTTGCGAGCTCCGGTACCCGGTTTCCTTCCTATGGGCCAAACTCTTCCGTTACTCACTTCCCCATTCGAGTGAACTCTGCCTCTGAGTTTCCTTCTCTCTCTTTCTTTCTCTTTGGGATCTTTGCTTTCTGGGGCCACTCAGCCGAGGTGGCCCTCCTTGCTCCTTCAGGCTGGCTGCCTGGTTCCTTCTCCTACTCCATCTCTCCTCCAACTCTAACTCCAACTGAACTCTTTGGTTCTCTCTAGAGGTCGCTAAGACCCTTCCGGGGTCCCTCCCACCCACTATTCTAATGTGTGAGTGTTGCTCTAGGGTTCCATCTAGTGACCATAGTCCCAACTGCAGTGGAGTACTACACCGCATTTCTGGGTGTAGTACCCCTTTTGTGGCACCTACGTAGTGGGGCACCACATGTGCTGACCAGTGGGAAACCAACGATCAAAAAATCACCCAGAGCACTTTGAAGCAATCTCACAGTAGGGGCCTGATCGCTGCTAAGTGTCACACATAACAACATCGCTGGAGAGATCGTTGTAACGTCACAGTTACAATGATCTCACTAACGATATCGTTATGTGTGACTGGACCTTAAGTTGTGACAACTTGCAGATGATAAAAGTATCGATCAGAGAATTCCTTAAAGGGTTATTTGCGTTATCATAAATGGCTAAAATAGCAAACTACTTTTAAGAGGAAGCACCTTTGCAATGAACCTGCTATTAAAAATTCTCTTGTTCTCAAAAATGTTATGCTTTATTTAATGATTGTTACTAGGTTACCGGCCACAACTGTAGTCTATCAGAGTTGTCTGTTCTCCAAGCTAAGGAGGGAGGCAGTTAGAAACTCTTAGTTTTAGACCATTAACTTTCAGCTTTGCAGATGTGGCCATTGATGAATATAACCAGACTCAGCAGCCCTGCGCTCCCCAAAGCTTCCACCCTCAGATTGCAGTTTAGGAAAGTGCACAATTTGAGCCCAGAGTGTAGCGAAACCACTGATCCAAACTGTGAATCAAGCTGAATTGGTTAGGAAACCCCATTAACAAATACAAAACTATAGTATTATTTGTTATGAAAGTGTTAATCCAAGATGATGCAATATTTTCACAATTGCATCTTTCCACATGCTTATTTTCCTAGCCATCAACGTATTGTTTTCTTCAGACTGGGTAGGGGCAAACATTCTAAACCAATCTAAGCACTGGTAAGGAGCTCCGAAAGAGAAAGGCAGAAATAAGCAAATCAATGTTACATTCACATCTAAACAGTGGAAGGGCAATACTAAAAAGGAAAAGTCGTGAAATTGTGGAAATCACAGAATTGATGTTGGTGATATGTAAATGGTGAGAAATGGAAATTGAATTTTCAAAACATCCCAATTTATTTATTATTGAATATGAGTGTCATGGGCAGAAATCCACGCACTTAATTACATGGTATGCTATTAACGAAGTTACTAATTGTTCTGGCACCCACGCTCTGTACTCCTGAAGAACGAGTTGACAGACAGGTAAACTCTTTCCCATTAATGCATTGACATGGATGCTGGGGGTCCTTTTCAACTTTTATTAATGGGTTAAGTGTAAAACTAGAAAAAACAAATAGAAATTCTCAGTACAACATAAGCATATATGAAGTGCAAAACATTACATTGTTACAGGTCACACAATGTGATTGCATGATACGGCGAATACACAATATGTATAATGGCAGAAGAATGATAAGATGATAATCAGCAGTGTAGCTACATTGTACATATAGGTGGGCAGCAGCATATTAAACTCACCGACTGTGCTATGTTGAGGGAAACATGCAGATAAGCTGAAATCTAGGGAGAGAAGGGTCAGCACACCAGGATGTCAGCTTGTATGAGGCTGTAATGGCTTCTGGAGGAGAAGGGGCAGAGTCTAGAGCACGGCCTCATGGGATTACATAGGCATGGAGGGACTAAAATTAGACTATGCAGTAAACATAATGTAATATGGAAACATTGTCAACAGATGGCGCTATGGGATAAGTAATCGCTGAACAAGCAAACAATATATTGTCTCAAGCAAACTAAATGCACGTATTTCTAAGAAAGGCATGACACTAATGACTGTCCTGAGGACTGTTCTGCCACAATTAATTAATTTGGGCATCAAATTTACCCGCTGGCAGCTCCTATTGCAATTGCTAACCAATGTTGTCCCAGGTGAAACAAGTGGCCATGGTGCACTTTAACCCCTTTACAACCTAGGACCCAGGGGAGTATCAACCGTGGTTGCAGGGGTTGCAAGCGAGACCGGGCCCGTGAGTACAGGGGGCCTGCAGACTCCAGTGCCTGCATCAGCTGGATGAGCGTCCAATAATGCGCATCCAGCTGAAATGCATCACGGCGCAGAGATTTATCTGGTCCCTGCACTGTGATACTTGCTGTTGACCTAACAGCAGTGGCAGGTGAAGTCGGTGGTATGGCGCTTGACAATGACGCCATTTACCTTGGTGCGCACCAGGCTCCGATGTCAGCTAGCTCCTGTGTGCACAGGATATAGAAGACACTGGGCATCAGGTGAATGGAGGGAAGGTAAGTAGAATGTTTGGTATTGCTGTATTCAGTAATGTCCCAAAACTATCAAAATATAAAATTAATTAATTAAATCGGTAAACAGCATAACAAAAAAAATCAATAACACCAGACCTATGGTATTTGGCCGCAGCAACATTGCAATAAAATTCAATAACAGGCGATGAAAACGTCAAGTCTACCCAAAAATGGAATTTCAAAAACATCAGCTTTAGCTGCAAAAAATAAGTCCTCACACAGCCCCAGATCCCAAAAAATGAGAAAGGTACGATTGTCAGGATATGGTAAAAAATGCAACATTTTTGGGGGAACAAATTTCTGATATTTCTTTCACCAATTAAATAAACAAAAAAATTATACATGTTTGGTATGTACAAACTCGTACTGACCTGGGGAATCATTTTACCATAAGAACATGACAAATAAAAACATCCAAAAAACTATTTTGTAATTGCAGGGTTTTTTTTTTTGCAATTTCACTGCATTTCGATTTTTTTCTTATTTTCCAGTACATTATTTGGTAAAATGAATCTTTCATTAAAAAGCTCAACTCGTCCTGCAAAAAACAAACCCTCAAATGACTATATCGACGAGAAAATAAAAAAGTTATGGCTCTTGGAAGAAGGGGATGAAAAAATGAAAACAAAAAATGGAAAATTGCAAGACATGAATGGTTTAAATGTTGGCAATGTCATCTTCAATCATCCTGAAAAAAAGAAGGCCCTATAATGATGAAAAAAAGTACAAAATGTATGCCTCTAGAAAGAGATGACAATCTGATGTGAAAACTTGCTGCAGTGGAAGGATGAAAGTTACAATGACACGTGTGGAGTTGCAGCAAAGGATTTTGGCATCAATTTCGCCAACATAAAGTGCAACATCATAAACTGCCGGACTTATCATAGATATCCAGAAAACAGCACTGTATGAGCTGCATTCTTCTGTCCAGCAGTCAGTCTGTAAAAATAGGGTATTATTTGGCCTGTCTTAAAAAGTTTAAGGTGTCCATGGTTTTTCTGAGGAAGAAGAAAACTGGGTCATTCCATGTCAAGTGAACCAATAATTTTCACCTTTATATTTTTAATTCTTTTGAGAGTCTGTTATTTGATAATGGCATGTCAGACAATGCAAAATGTGAAGAGAAAAAAATTCTAACATTTTTATTTTTTTTAATTGATTTTCAAAGTTTGGAAAATGTGTGAATTTCAGTGTTGCCTGTCCAGGGGTGAACGCTTCTGTGCTGCCTGAGGCGAACTGCAAACGGCGAACGCCCCCCCCCCCCACCAGTAAGTTTTTTTCTTCAATCAGTAGAAACAAATCTAGTTTGCACAGATTTGTATCTACCCTGTAAAATAAAATGAGGACAATAGTGGATATTTTAATTTAGAGAAATTGAATAACCTTTTTTCTAACAAATGTATGTCAGCGCCATCACACACATACAAGAGCCACACAGACGAATCCAAAACAAGGGTCATTAATGGAAATGGTAGGATTGGCTCCACCATACAGGCACACAATGGCTGGCAGACTGGGGGTCCTGTAGGCCGCCACAGTCCTGCAACCCGATGCGTGCTGAGCATGTGAGCCGGTATCAAAGGTGGGAATACAAGCTTTGACGTATATGTACTTCAAAAGGTAGTGAAGGGGTTAAAAAGGGTTTACACTATATATACATGTATACAGCACACATATGCAGGGCAACACTTGCTCATTACATACACATCATACACTCACACAGACACACACGTTATACATGTCTTAATTATATAACAGATGCTCAGCAGGTACACATCATATACACAGCACACGCATGCTGGACAAGTGTATATACACACTTCACTATACTCAAAGATATCTAAACACTCACACACAGACACACAACTCACACACACGCAACTCACACACAGACACGCAACTCACACACAGACACAACTCATACACAGCTCACACACACAACTCACAGGCACGCACTTCACATACAACTCACACACAGCTCACACTCACAATTCCCACACAGACACGCAACTCACACACAAACACAACACACAGCTCACACACAGACATGTAACTCACACAGACACAACTCACATAGACACGTAACTCACAGTTCACACACAGCTCACACTCACAACTCCCACACACAGACACATAACTCACAGGCACGCAACTCACACACAGACACAACTCACACGCATACAGCTCACACAGACACAACTCTATCACACAGACACACAGCTCACACACTCACAGCTCACACACACAGATACAAAACTCCCACACACACAGACACGTAACTCACAGACATGCAACTCACACACACACATACACACAACTCACACACACAGCTGCCACACAGACACGTAACTCACACAGACACACAGCTCACTCACAAATTATACAGATACCTCACACAGTCCTCTGTGCTGGTTGTACATGTTCAGCTTCACATGCTCACAGCCCCTGGGTCCCAGCCCCCTCACTCTCTGCCCAGCAACAGATCTGTCACCTTGTGACCCGGAGCTGCTTATCTTCGGCATCTCAGCACAGGAGGCTCCTCTCTGATTTTTGCCGGCTCTCACTTCTTCCCGCGCGTCCAGGAGAACATGAGCACCCCCTGCAGATGCCGCCCCCTCCTTCACCAGCAGGTGGTGCCGCCTGAGTCAGGCCACTCACATTGCCTCATCATTGATACGGCCCTGTGCCTGTCTTTACATTTCTCCACATAACTCAGACTAGAAATAAGAGAGAGAAACAAAATAAACACCATTCTACTCAGAACTGTACAGGCTTTCACCAGATAAGTCACAAGAGGATCTTTGTTAATATTTTACCCATGCGAACACAAACGCAAAATATTAAAACGCAATTCCGAAAAAAACGTATAATTTAAAAATTCCAAAAATGCACGTGTGTGCTATGTTCTTAGCCACATCTGTACCAAAATTCAATTTGGGATCGCAATGGGATCATATTTTAAAATATTTAACTATTATATTTTCAATGGGTCATTCCATATCAAGTGTTCTAAATATGAATAATTTTTTTACCTGACGTCTTTAGATTTTTAAAAAAAAATTCTATATGAAGTACAACTTTAGTTAATTACAGATTAAAAGTTTTGAATTTTTTTCTTCATCAGTTAATTTTTTTACAGATCTTTAAAGTTTTGAAAAAGCGCAAAGTTTTGCCTGGTATGGCTTTACATTTTGTATCGTATCTCAGGCTAGAATTAAGATAATGAGATGGGAGAGGCATCATTTTTCTCAGAACGGTACGGGCTTTCATTTGATATGTCACAAGACTATGTTTCTTAATATTTTGTTAATAATTTTGTTATGTTGATGAGCCTTTATGAATATGCAAATCATTAACAAAATATAGCAAAATTATTAACAAAATATTAAGAAACATAGTCTTGTGACATATTAAATGAAAGCCCGTACCATTCTGAGAAAAATTATGCCTCTCCCACCTCATTATCTTAATTATAGCCCGAGATATGATAAAAAATATAAAGCCATACCAGGCAAAAATGTGTGCTTTTTCAATAAGCTGGTCTATGACTCACTGAATGTCTATCAAATACACAATCTGACACAATAATAGGAATCTATAGAACCGTTACTAATGCTCCACAGCTCAGACCACTTTGTGCTGCAAGGTACAGTATACATATTATTAACAAAATATAACAAAATTATTAACAAAATATTAAGAAACAGTCTTGCGACATATCAAATGAAAGCCTGTACCGTTCTGAGAAAAATGATGCCTCTCCCACCTCATTATCTTAATTATCTTTGATGTTAGAAAGTGATTTATTCAAATACTCTATTGTTAAATCAGGTTTTATAAAATCCTCTGTGTTGGACGTTACAGGCTCCTCACAATGTTCTGCCTGCAGAGTATTTGGGTCATTCCATGTCAAGTGAACCAATGATTATTACCTCTATATTTTTAATTCTTTTGAGATTTTGTTATTTGATAATAGCATGTCAGACAATGCAAAATGTGAAGAGAAAAATTTTAAAAAAAATTTTTTTTTTTTTAAATGATTTTCAAAGTTCGGAAAAAGTGTGAATTTAGCTGTTGCCTGCCTTTACGTTTCTCCTCATAACTAAGGCTAGGAATAAGATAGAGAGACAAAATAAACACCATTCTACTCAGAACTATACAGGCTTTCACCAGATATATGACACAAGAGGATCTTTGTTAGTATTTTACCCATGTGATCGCAAGCGCAAAACTTTAAAACGTATTTCCGAAAAATCGGCGCGCTTTAAATATTTCAAAAACTGTCCATGTGTCTGCTTTGCTCTTAGCCACATCTGTACCAAATTTCAAGTTGGGATCGCAATGGGATCATATTTTAACATATTTTACTATTAATAGCGTCAATGGGTCATTCCATATCAAGTGATCTAAATATGAATATTTTTTTTTACCTGACGTCTTTAGATTTTTTTTTTTTTTTTTTTTCCTTTATGAAGTACTACTTTAGTTAATTACAAATTAAAAGTTTGGAATTTTTTTCTTCATCAGTTAATTTTTTACAGATTTTTAAAGTTTAAAAAAAGGGTGAATTTTGGCCTGGTACGACTTTAAATTTTTTTATCTCGGGCTAGAAATAAGATAGAGAAACAAAATAAACACCATTCTACTCAGAACTGTCCAGGCTTTCACCAGATATGTCACAAGAGTATATTTGTTAATTTTAATTTTTTACCTATGCGAATGCAAACGCAACATTTTGAAACGCATTTCCGAAAAAAACATTTTAATAAAAATTTTCCAAAACTGCCCATGTGTCTTTTATGCTCTTAGCCACATCTGTACCAAATTTCAAGTTGGGATCGTGATGGGATCATATTTTAAAATATTTAACTATGGTTAATCTCATTTTTATTAAATTTTGAAAAAACATATGAAAGACATACATTCAATCTTTTAACAAAATCTTGAGACATATAAAATATACAAAAAGAGAATTCACAAAGTTATTAGTAACTTTAAGATAAGCTGCAAATTTACTTTTGCGCTTATCTCTGGTGCAATATATACTACAATCTAAATATAATTCCAAACACTCAAGTATACAACCTTTCTCAGGGTTTTGAGATGTTCTGATGTCAAGGGGACAAGCAGCCCCAGCAGAATGATTTTTATTACTTGGCCCCTTCTAACAGGTTGACCACGTAAGTGGGTCATTACCCGTTGAGGCCTAGTTGGAATAGTCTATCGACTGGTGTACCGGAAAGGAAGGCCGAAATATTAATGATCTACTCACAGCTCAGAGTTTTCGATACCTGTCTAATGTTCACTAGAATTCTGAAGGTATAGGCGTAGAAAGGAAATACCTAGACTGAATGTATCAGATGAGAAGAAAAGAGAGATAGAAAAGAAGAGAGAGAGAGAAGAGAAACAAAAACCATTAGAAAAAGTTATACTGGGAAAGAAAAGCCACGTAAGAAAAAAAGAAAAAAAGGAGGGGGGGGGACGGGTGAGGTATGGGAAGGAGAAAGGGTACTCATCCCACTGGCTCCCCATCAGCCAGAGGTCGAGCCATATTATCTGTGCTGGAAAAGATACTCCTAAATTCTGCAGAGTCGTGAAAAAGAATCCATTCAACCCAAATCCCTAAGAATTTGTTCCGAGATCCCGACGCATCAGCTGCGAGCTCCTCCATTCGATATGTGTCCATCAATTCTTTGAACCAATCAAGTAGAGATGGAGCCCGGCTTGATTTCCAGAACCTCGGGATCACAGCACGAGCAGCCGAGATGCAAAAGCGGAGAATATCCCTCTTCTGTAGCCCAATAGGACCTGGAAAAATGGATAACATTGCCGATTCTGGGCAGCATTCGGCTTCTTTACCTGTTATCCGGGCGTATGCATTGAAAACCTCAGACCAGAACCGCCGGATTTCCCCACAACTCCACCAAATGTGTATCATTGTACCCTTCTCTTCCCCACAGCGCCAGCAGGTATCAGGG
The DNA here is from genome assembly GCA_033576535.1 of Allobates femoralis. Classification (NCBI taxonomy): domain Eukaryota; kingdom Metazoa; phylum Chordata; class Amphibia; order Anura; family Aromobatidae; genus Allobates; species Allobates femoralis. Next base: position 550,089,073 of record JARQOC010000003.1, read on the forward strand.
GTTCCAGGGAACATGTTCCGGAGTGTCATCGGGCACAAGTACCATCTAGTGAGCAGCTTATAGCTTCTTTCTTGTGCAGAACAAGCGCTAGCTAGTGAGTGAGTAAATATAAAGCATTTCTGCCAATTAGCTTCTGAAATGCTACACCCCAATTCCCTCTCCCAAGCACGTTGGAAGTAAAGGGTGCCCTGCTCTCTCATGGACCCTAAGGCCTGGTATAGAAATGATATTTTGCGCCTCGGTGGAGCCTCCAGTTGGAATAACCTCTCCAATACGTTGGGCGTCAATCTTACCCTGCAAGAGTGGTCAGCTGAATATAATTATGCTCTGTATTGGAGAAATTCGAATCACTTAAGAGGTCTCGTAGGTTCTTTGAGTTGTAGCTCTGCCATCGGGGGCAGACCACCACTGGACAGAGTCTGTCCTACTCGGGTGTCATCCACAATCCGCCAACATAAAAATCTCTGCCTGTCAAATCTGGGTGGGAAAGATGGGTTGGAAAAAAGGGGAGTCAAAGGGCTAAGTCTGTCGTTTAAGCGGAGGGTTTTCGTCACTAGGTGCCATACCTTCAAGGTGTTTCTGGTCATGTCTGTCAAAGGTACTAGGTCTGTGGAGTCTTTAGGGGAAATCCAAAGCAGGTGTTTCAGCGGAATCCCCAAACCCTCTTGCTCCACCCCTACCCATTTCTTGGAGGACGCATGATAATGCCAATCTAGAGCTCTAACAAGAGAGGAAGCCTCAAAGTACGCTCGTATGTTGGGTAGTCCAACCCCTCCTCTGGTCTCGGGCAAGGATAGGATATTCATTCGCAATCTGGACCTCTTGCCCCCCCAGACAAATCTAAGGATCATAGATTGCATTTTGGAGAGGAAACCTCTATCCAATAGAACAGGAACTGTCTGAAAAGTATATAAGAGTCGGGGCAAGACATCCATCTTGACTACGTTTATTCTCCCGAACCAGGATAGCTTTAATTGTCTATAGGAGGTAAATGCCGATTCCGCGTTAGTCAAAAGGGGTTGATAATTTAAATTGAATATTTGTTTAAGATCTTTTGGTATAAGGACTCCCAAGTACTTAATGGCTTCTACTTTCCATTTAAATGGGAACTGTTTAGATAGATGAGAAACCAATTCTCCAGGCAAAGAAATATTGAGTGCCTCGGTTTTGGAGCAATTCACTTTAAAGTTGCTCAATTGTCCGAACCGTTCAAACTCCATTAAGACCGAAGGGATGGAGACCAGGGGCTGGGAGATGTAAAGTAGCAGGTCATCTGCAAATAAGGCTAATTTGTGATGACTCTGTCCCAGCTTGACCCCATGGACGCATTCATTGGACCTAAGTGCAAAATATTTAACTATTATAGTGTCAATTCAAAAGTCACCAAGAACACAATCAGTCATTTTTTCACAATTGCCCGTCAATAGTTTGAATTTGATATAAAGAAACATAGTCTTGTAACATCTCAAATGAAAGCTGTTACCGTTCTGAGTAAAATGATGCCTCTCCCACTTCATTATCTTATTTCTAGCCTGAGATAAAAAAAATTAAAGTCGTACCAGGCCAAAATTCACCCTTTTTTTAAACTTTAAAAATCTGTAAAAAATTAACTGATGAAGAAAAAAATTCCAAACTTTTAATTTGTAATTAACTAAAGTAGTACTTCATAAAGGAAAAAAAAAAAAAAAATCTAAAGACGTCAGGTAAAAAAAAATATTCATATTTAGATCACTTGATATGGAATGACCCATTGACGCTCTTACTAGTAAAATATGTTAAAATATGATCCCATTGCGATCCCAACTTGAAATTTGGTACAGATGTGGCTAAGAGCACAGCAGACACATGGGCAGTTTTTGAAATATTTAAAGCGCGCCGATTTTTCGGAAATGCGTTTTAAAGTTTTGCGCTTGCGATCACATGGGTAAAATATTAACAAATATCCTCTTGTGACATATCTGATGAAAGCCTGGACAGTTCTGAGTAGATTGGTGTTTATTTTGTTTCTCTATCTTATTTCTAGCCCGAGATATGATAGAAAATGTAAAGCCATACCAGGCCAAAATTCGCACTTTTTTAAAACTTTAAAAATCTGTAAAAAATTAACAGATAAAGAAAAAAAATTCAAAACTTTTTTTTGTAATTAGATAAAGTTGTTCTTCAGATAGAAAAAAATTTTTAAAAATCTGAGGACGTCAGGGAAAAAAAATATTCATTTTTGGATCACTTGACATGGAATGACCCATTTTTCTCTTTTGCAATTTGCTTTCTACAACTGTCAGAAATGTTCATGCCTGCATTGAATGATGGATTTATATCAAACATTCAATCTTGGACCGGCCTAAGATTTTTTTTTTGTTGTGTGTCCAGTTTTTTAAAGGGATTGCAACAGTATATAATATAAAATGCTGTTCCTTCAGAAGCAGCAGCCATTGCTCTGTGAGAAAAATACAGTTAATATTAAGTAAGGAACATGGGTAATAAAAATACAGATTTACAGTACACTTGAGATATAACTGTTAGGGTATGTGCACACTGGCTGGGTTAGGGTCGGTTTAGCTGTGTAAACCGCCGGTCGGTTTACATAGATTTTATGTAAATTTATGTTAATCCAAACCGGCGTTTGGATTAACATTAAAACCTATGTAAACCGACACCCGGTGTGCACACACCGGCGGTTTACACATGCTCATCTGTTGCTAACCCGCTGGGTTCCCAGCGGGTTAGCAAAGAATGTGCATGTTCTATAAACGGGCCGGTTCTGCAGCGGCTGCAAGCAGAATCATGTACTGCTTCCAGCCGCCGCAACACCGCCGGCGCTAACCCGCTGTGCACCCGTCCGGCACCCGCCCGTCACCCGCCGCACCTACCCGCCAGGAAGCCGGTGGACGGCTGCAGAGCTTCCTGGCGGGTCCGCCCAGCCGCCGCCGACCAACCCGCCGACATATGTGCACATACCCTTACTATAAAGTGAGTATTAGGGCTAGAGCACACACAACCTTTTCTGTCTGCGGATAAACGCTGCGGTTTTGGCAGCTTTTTTCTACTGAATTTTTACCATATCTGGATTAGTTTTTTAATCCCTAGTGAAAATGATGGCAGCTTTTTTTTTTTTTTTAATATAAATAGTGATGAATGCTGTGTTTATTGCAGCGATCATTAAGTAGTGCAAGCAGTGATTTACTCAGGGCCACTTTACATACACCAACTTATCTGTCCAACTTCTGAACAACTTACTGGTTGCAGTGAAATCATGGACACATTGCTCCATTTTGTGGCTGTGTACAAATGGTACAATGTGTCCATGATTTCACTGCAACCAGCAAGTTGTTCAGAAGTTGGACAGATAAGTTGGTGTGTGTAAAGTGGCCATCACTCTCTGAGTGTTTAAAAAAACACTGCATGTGTTTAACCCGTTATTTCCTCCTGAAATATGATATAAAATGTAAAGCCATACCAGGTGAAAATTCACGCTTTTTTAAAACTTTAAAAATCTGTAAAAAATTAACTGATGAAGAAAAAAATTCAAAACTTTTAATTTGTAATTAAGTAAAGTTGGACTTCATATAGAAAAAAATTTAAAAAAATCTAAAGACGTCAGGTAATATAAATATTCATATTTAGTTCACTTGATATGGAATGACCCATTGACGCTATAATAGATAAATATTTTAAAATATGATCCCATCGTGATCCCAACTTGAATTTTGGTACAGATGTGGCTAATGTGCATTTTTGGGAGTTTAAATTATAAGTTTTTTCAAAAATGCGTTTTAAAATTTTGCACTTGCGTTTGCATGGGTAAAATATTAACAAAGACACTCTTGTGACATATCTGGTGAAAGCCTGTACAGTTCTAAGTAGAATAGTGTTTATTGGTGTTTATTTTCTTTCTCTATCTTATTTCTAGCCCGAGATATGATAAAAAGTGTAAAGCCAAACCAGGCCAAAATTCACGCTTTTTTAAAACTTTAAAAAATTAACTGATGAAAAAAAAAATTTAAAACTTTTTATTTGTAATTAACTAAAGTTGTACTTTATATAGAAATTTTTTTTAAAAAATCTAAAGACGTCAGGGAAAACAAATATTCATATTTGGATCACTTGATATGGAATGACCCAACATATACAGAATATTAGGACTGTAATTGTCATTATTTTATAGTGAAAGCAGAATATACCTTCATATCAGAATTATGAGCTTTAGTCATGCATCACTGATAATGCTTTATTAGTGTGAGTGCCCACAATCAGCATTAGCAGTGTTTTGGATGCAGAGTGTTCTCGCTTCATCCAAAACACTGTGTTGTATAGTACAAGCTGTGACCACACAGCCTTTTTCAATGTGTGCTGTGGGTTAATGTTCTTAATTTGGCCAGATGTATTGTTCTGTTGTTTGTTGACTCATGAGAAGTGGGTCATTGTTTCTTATCAGACTGCTCGGAGCCTTCATTGTCCTAGTTTGTGTATTGCTACCTAAATGTAAATTACCTCGGCCTCTTCTGTCTACATCATTCGGAGGAGAATTATGCAGACGGATTGAACTGCCAACAAATAAAAACAGCCTTATCACCCCCAATATACCCTGAGGTGAAGGCTCGGAATATAAAAAGGACTGTTTCATTCACCAGTTGTTCATATGCTACGTGGCCTCAGCCAAGAGTCTTCGGCCTCAGCTAGAGGATCACATTATATCTTCATGACTTTTGCCTACAAATTTTGGTTCTGGCTGACAGGATCATATCACGTCTTCACATGCTTGATGATGTCAGAATATGGACTTCGTTTCTGGCTAGAAGATCATAACCTGGATCATACTCTACAGGAGTTCAGTCTAGGATCCTAGGATTCAGGTGGAAGATACCCAAGTTGGAATAATTCAGTCACCTGGCTATAGACTTTGCTGTGCTTTGTTAGCTTCCTAAGCTTGTGTGGCACCCTGGCACCCTGGTTGGGGCACCACAGAACTCTTGGTACACAAATGGAATGTACACAGCAAGCAACACTCACCACTTACAACACCTTAGAACACCCTGTTTCACCCCAGGCCTCTAGGGTGAGCTCCACTGGTCACCTTAAGCCAGTTCCCCCTATAAATAGGGTCCTGGAGGGAGAAACAGCAGAGTGTGCAGATGCTAGGAGAGCTGCAGGAAGTGTGCAGTCACTGGTTCTGGAGCCCCTCTAGGCCCAAACCAGCACACCCAGCACATGAGAGACCCTTGCAACTGGGGTCATAGGACAGGAGGAAAGCACCTCTCAGGGACAGCAGAGTTATCCTAACTCTCCCAATAATCCGGTTACTGGAACCGAGCTGTGGTAGCTACCCTGTACACCACAGAGAACCCAGCAACACAACCAGGGAGTCTAGCCCCTTGTACACCTGAAGCACCCACGGATGAGAGCCCAGGGAAGAGGATACATGACCCTAATCCCTTTTATAGTGCCCTCAGTGCAGTTAACCCAGGTGAATCTCGTTCCACCGAACGTACAACCCGGTCCGGCAGGATTCCACATCCACCCGACCCCACCAGAACGATAGAGAAGGAAGCCTACACACTGCTTGCTGTGGAAACTCCAGGAGTGTCAACCTCATCACCCGGTCCTAGTGTACCTGTTGCTACCAGTAAAGGTACCTAAAAGACTTTGTGTGTGTCCGCGCATCATTCCTGGGTATAACACGCAGCACTACAAAGCTGCCATACACCACCAAGTGCAGCTCCTGGCCCCGTGGACTCCCGCTCGTCCTGTGGGGAGCGTCCCATCTTGCTGCCGTACATCCCCCGGAGGCCCAAGCAGCGTCGATGAAATCATCGGAATTCCCGCAGGTGGCGTCACGACAATAAGAACTAAACCTTATCCGTTCAGCCAACCTCTATTGATCTGGACCACCGAGCCCCACAGCCACAGGCGCGGAACAGTGACAGGAGAAGCAACGCCTGCGACGTGAAGACCCGGTTACGGTGAGTCACTTGCGGCTATTCATTTTCAGTGGGTGCCTGCCAAAGGTGAGGTGCTGATGAACTGGGGTAATTGGCCCTGGAAGTCCCAAAGGCACAAATATTCTAATCCCTGGTAAACCAGTGAAGGGTGAGACTCTGTTGCTTATTACATTGCGTGTTCTTGCTGGTTATGTGTTATATGCATTTGACTGTTGAGAATCCAATAAAGTCTTATCAATGTGTGGTTCCCTCACCCTGTGTTGTCTGAGTAGTGTTCTGCACATGGGTAAGTAGTTTGGGCATTCAGTGGGATGAGCCCTGCTCCATGTGGTCTTTCTAAAAGCGGCTGAGCCAGCGGACGAGAGCACCCACTGACCCCCATATCTCCACACAAGCACAGTGGATGGGATTATAAAAATCATATGTTCACTGTGCTTCTTTTCTCTTTAGTGTAATCTGACTTGTGGCATAGCTTTCTGAGCCGCAGGATATCAATTGGCATGTTGGTAGTGTTTTCAGCAAAAGGACACAGGAAAAATATGATGCACCAACAATTCTAATCATGGGCAGTGAACATTAACATCACCATAAGAGAAAATATGTTGTGGCCAGAGCCCTGATCATGGGCACAAATGCTGCATTCTTTTGCAGGGAACATTAATGTCTCCGCAAGAGAAAATATTCTGCGCCCAGAGTCTTGATAGTAGGCAAGGATGCTGCATTCTCCCACAGAGAACATTAATGTCCTTGCAAGAGAAAATACACTGTGCCCAGAGTCTTGATTGTGGACACAGATGCTGCGTTCTCCCGTACAGAACTTTAGCGTCTCCACAAGAGAAAATATGTTGTGCCCAGAGTTCTGATCGTGGGCACAGATGCTGCATTCTTTTGCAGGGAGCATTAATGTCTCCGCAAGAGAAAATATGCTGTGCCCAGAGTCCTGATCATAGACACAAATGCTGCATTTTCCCGCACAGAACATTGATGTCTCCGCAAGAGAAAATATGCTGCACCCAGAATCCTGATCGTGGACACAAATGCTGCATTCTTCTGCAGGGCACATTAATTTGCAAGCAGGATGGTGCCCTCTCCTGCAGGGAACATTGATGTCTCTACAAGAGAAAATACATTGCACCCAGAGCCCTGATTGTGGGCTTGAACACTGTGTTCTCCCGCAGGGAACATTAATGTCTCTGTAAGAGAAAATATGCTGTGCCCAGAGTAATGATCATGGGCATGGAGGCTGCAGTATTATTCAGGGAACATTAACATCTCCACAAGCGATAAAACGCTCTGTCCAGAGTCCCGATCGTGGATACGGACGCTGCGTTCTCCCACAGAGAACATTAACTTGTCTGCAAGAGAAATGACTTTGCATCCAGAATCTTGATTGTAGACATGGATTCTGCGTTCTCCCCCAGAGAACATTAACGTCTTCGGAAAAGAAAATATGCTGTGCCCAGAGTCCTGATTGTGGACACAAATGCTGCGTTCTCCTACAGGGAACATGTCTCCGTAAGAGAAAATATGCTCTGTCCAGAGTCCTGATCACGGGCACAGATGCTGCAGGCTTCTACAGGAAACATTAACATCTCTGCAGGGGAAAATATGCCGCACTCGGAGTCCTGATCGTGGGCATGGATGCTGCACTCTCCTGAAGGGAACTGATGTCTCCGAATGAAAAAATATACTGCGCCTACAGTTCTGATCATGGGCACAGGTGCTATGATCTTCTGCAGTGAACATTATCATCATCACAAAAGAATATATGTTGCTCCCAGGGTCCTGATTGTGGGCACAAATGCTGTGTTCTCCTGCAGGGAACATTAATGTCTCTGCAAGAGAAAATACACTGTGCACAGAGTATTGATCATGGGCTCGAATGGTGTGTTCTCCCGCAGGGAACATTAACGTCTATGTAACAGAAAATATGCTGTGCCCAGAAATCTGATTGTGTGCATGGACACTGCGTTCTCCCACAGGGCACATTAACATCTTCACAAGAGAAAATACGTTGCACCCAGAGTCCTGATCGTGGACACAGATGCTGCGTTCTCCCGTAGAGAACAGTATCGGCTCCGCAAGAGAAAATATGCTGTGCCTGGAGTCATGATCATAGGCATGGATGCTGCATTCTCCAGCAGGGAACATAATGTCTCTGATACACCCTCCCCAGGGATGTGGGGTACTCAGGATCGGGCTAACAGTTCTGCTGTGGGAGGTCATGGGGTCAAGGCCCGGCACCATGGCCCTGGTGGTGTGAATAAAAGGTCGGGGAGTATAGGGATTTAGGGATGGTTGTCGTGATGCTACCCGTGGTATTCAGCAATTAGTGGCTGATACTGCGGTGCGGGACCTCTGGAGATGATGGGATGGCAGCTGTGGTGGTTTTGCTCCCCACAGGTGGAGCAGTTCCCCAGGGCAGTCAGTGAGATGTTCAAGGATGGAAGGCAAGCAGGGTAATTTCCATCGAACAAGGTGGATTGGGTCATTTCTCTGGCCGGGCTTCTGCGGCCTGCACGACTTTTCAGTCTATTGCTCCTTGGGCAGGAAATGAACAGTCTCACACACAGTTCTGAGTTCTAAACCCGGTTTACTTAGCTTTTCACTTGGTGGTGTTATAGGGTCCTTGCAAAATCTCAGTCCGGATAGTCCTCAGCAACCGGCATAGCTCATCCAGAACACCCCCTTTATGTGCCTTCCTTCTCGGGTTGCTTTATCTCACAGCGCTGCCTGTTCGCCTAACTCCTGCCCGCGCCTCCGCACACAGTGCCCCAATCCTGCAGCCACAGACATTTTTGAATGGTCGACCAAGTATCCTGACCCTAGTACAGCTGCCTTCTAGTCGGATGTGTCAGGAGTTGGCCACAGCTCCTGTAGAACTCGTGGTCTCCGGTTCCAAGGTTGGAGCGTAGAGTCTCCTCACCACCTTCAGGGCCGGTCCCAGGGTTCTCAACCTTCCCTTACACTTGACTCAGATTCGGGCACATGGGTGGATTGCACACTGCCCATGCCTCTAGGGCTCCCTCTGCCTCTCGGCAGTCTGCTGTTCCAAGACCCAGGACGAGTTCCTCATTGCTGAAGTCCTCCAGATCCTTCTCTTTCACTACTTCCTCTGAAGTCCCTCTCTACTCCTTTCTGACTGCCTCTCCACTAACTTCCCACCCACCACCTTTCTCCTCGCCGTTCCACTGACTAACTGGGCCCTCCCTCTATTGGGTCCGCTCGCCGTCCCTGGGACTGGGTGTGTTGGGTGCTTTTGTGGGTGTCTGGACTTAGAATCCTGTTTACTGAGAACAGGAATACCACACCCATGTAATGGGTGCAGTACCCCTCTGTGGCGACCAGACAGCAGGGACGCCACATTCCCCCTCAGCAAAGATTAGCACATCCTTGTGCGGCTTCACGGGTCAATTGGGTGTTTCAAATAGAACTCACATTTTTATAACATGCATGTATAACAACAATAAAACTTGACAAGAGTGCTTCTTCCCAAACAGGAGGTTCTTTGCTTAAACGTTACTTTAACAAAAACACACTATGATTATATTAAAAAGGATACAGTTATAAAAGTAGAAAAAGGGAAGTGCAAAAAGTTAGTTCGGCAAGTGTCCCTCACCGAGTGTCTCTATGAATGTCTGTTTCAGCTCTGTTCTTCATGGGGACCCACTACCAAAAATCCCCAACGTAGGTCCTGGGTGGGCGACAGGACGATGGACCAATGTTTTTTCGGCCTCACCAAGTGGGTTTTGCTTTGCAGTCAACAAGCTATGTAAACACTAATTAGTTCACTATAAAAGCATCAGGTCAAAAACCAACAGGGTGCACACCGTATTGTGGCAACTATATACAGGAAACATTCGGCCATTCATCGCCCATGGTCATATTTTCCATAAGGAACATTCACTCTCACCACACTCCCTTATTATGCACAAGAAACGATATACAGATTTCTCTGTCATCTCGCCTCATTCTCTCTTTCACGGCAGTTTAACAGGTTTCACTGCTCGCTCTCCCAGCAGCACCGGGTGCAGGTAGCCTACTACAGGTGTCTGAGTTCCCTGCTCCTGCACTTTAGGATGAGAACACCTTTCCGGGGCAGGCCCTGTTGCCTCAGCAGCCTCGGAGCACACCCGCGCTTGACTCGCTACCTGTCCTGCCAGGTAAATGTGACCTCATCCCTGGGGTGCAGATCCCTGTCCAGGTGGCCCTTGGGCAAGTGCTCCCCAACATCCTGGCAAGATACGAACAGTTCCGCAGGTGCCCCTGGTAGTTGAATGAAGCTCCAGCCCCTTCGGAGGTTGAAGGTCGTGACGGTACCCAGTCTCCGCTGACCTCTTGACGTGGACCGGGCCTTGCGGGCCTCCACCTTTGCCCACATGTTTTGCTCCTCCAAGGCCCTCTGCTGAGCTCTCCGATTCTCCTCCCCTGCCTCCCACTGGGCGACCCGCTGCCGGACATGCTCCTCCCAACTCAGAACCTCCACCATGGCTTCTCCTGCTTGCACCTTCCCCGAGAATCCCATTAACTCCCCACTGAGGTTCTCCCACCGGAACACTACTGATCCCCTGTGGACTTCTTGGCCTGGTGGCTCTGGGGTCAGCGGTGTGGCAAGTCCTTCCCCGTCAACCGGGGTCTCTACCAGGCCAGGTTTGGTGGTCCCTGGCCAGCAGACAGGGCGCAAGGCAATTTAACAGGTCCTACCAGGGGCACGCTCTCCCCAGAGACGCTGCCTGTACCTCCATCGTCGTCCTTCCTGGCACAGGGTTCCTCTACTGCGACGCCCTCGGGCTCCAGGGAGACTGGGTGTGAAGTTGCCCATTGCTCAGCAGCCTTCTGCAGCAGGGTCTGCCTCTACCTCCCCACCGTGGCCATCTGGGTCCGTAGGAGTTGGCGACTCAGCTCCCGCACCTCGTTCTTAAGGAAGTCTGGGTCCAAAGCAGGCAGCCAGTTCAGGTCCTTCTCCAGTCGGCTGGGGGAGTCTTCCACAGCCACCCAACGCTTTGGGCTCTCCGGACCTCCTTTCTCCATAATGCCAACAGGGTTCTCTCCTGTATCCCTCGTGCCACACCCTGCTGCTCTGCTAGCACCAGAACTTCTTTCTCCCCCCACCTTCTGTAGGCGGTCCCTTTTGCTTTTGCTGTCGGCCACACGTCGGGGTGGAGCAATCCAGTCTCCTGAGCAGTTCTTCTGACTCTTGAAGGACAAAGGGTATGTAAGCCATTTTTCCCGCTTTGTGCTGGCTCGGCCCACAATGGGGGACTGTGGCATGCCCCCCAGCCAGCACATGGTCTCAGTCTATTGCGGCCGCCATTACTCTGGCCTCAAAAGTACAGTATTTCAATACAGTCTTAAAGGTGCACTGTACCCAGTGACACCTGGCCTGTTCATCACGCCAAGTTGACATGCCCACCCCAGGGCCGTGGGGTACTTATGACCGGGCTAACAGTTCTGCTGTGGGGGTTCACGGGGGTCAAGGCCCGTGGCCCTGGCGATGTCAATAAAAGGTCAGGGAGTATAGAGATTTAGAGTTGCTTGTCGTGACGCCACCCGTGGTATTCAGCTATTAGTGGCTGACGCAGCGGTGCGGGACCTCTGGGGATGATGGGATGGCAGCTGTGGTGGTTTCGCTCCCCACGGGTGGAGCATGTCTCCAGGGCAACTGGTGAGATGTTCAGGGATGGAGGGTAAGCAGGGTCGTTTTCGTCGGGCAAGGGGAATTGGGCCATTTCTCCGGCAGGGCTTCTGCGGCCAGCACGTCTTTTCAGTCTACCGCTCCTCAGGCGGGAAATTAACAGTCTCACACACAGCTCACCAGCGATCATCCGTCAATGTCGTCAGCGATCAGATCACTGACGACATTGACGCGTGTGACGGCCCCATAACAACATCACTGCCCCGGGGAACCAAGTTCTACCCGCGTAGAACTATTCCATCTACAGCTGCCATAACATCATCCCGGAGGTTCTGCAGCAGCGGTGGTCCCACTATTGACCACAAGCCGTGGGTGGCGTCACGACAAACTCTAATCCCCTGTAAATATTCCCTTTTTTCTTGCCAGGGCCCGGGACACAGTCCGGACCAGGACCCCCGTGACATTCCCCAGTGGCAAGCTGGTCTGGTACTGAGTACCCCGTCCCAGTGGGCTCGACATACGCTGTGCCCAGCAGGGGCGGGCTGGCCCAGGTGGCAGGGGGGCAAGTGCCCCCTGGGCTGGTGGTATAGTCCACATCTTGGGCCGCCCCCTACAGAAACGGGCCGGCCGCGGGCGTCGCTTTGCGGCCGGCACATGACGCGAAACGGCCCGGCCGCGGGAGTCGCTCTGTGACGCTGGAGGTCTCGGATCAGGTAAGGGCTGACAAGCCAGCCCTGACAGCACCCCATCCCCCCCCCACCACCACCCGCTTCTCAAGTCAGCCCTGACAGCACCCCCCCCCCCGCTTCTCAAGTCAGCCCTGACAGCACCCCCCCCCCCCCCCGCTTCTCAAGTCAGCCCTGACAGCACCCCCCCAACCCCCCCCCCCCCGCTTCTCAAGTCAGGGCCGGCAGGGCAAATCTGCCACCCGGGGATGGAGGCTCCAGCCAGACCCTGGTGCCCAGAGTCCTGATTGTGGGCATGGACACTGTGCTCTCCCGCAGGGAACAATAACAAATCTGTAAGTAAAAACTGGTGTGCCCAGAGTCCTGATTGTGGGCATGGATGTTGTGTTATCCCACAGGGAACATTAGAGAAAAGAGAAAACATGCTGTGCCCAGAGGCCTGATCGTGGGCACAGATGCTGCGTTATCCCTCAGGGAACATTAATGTCAATCTACAAGAAAAATGATGCTGCGTTTAGAACGTGAGGAAGCCTGATCATGGGCACTTACCTCTATAGTTTTAAAATGTGCCCGTAACAAAAATATTGTCCGTTTGTGAGTTATGTTATTTTTTCTGAATAGTTTATAAAAATATCAAGTTGGCAACCTGGCCAGCAGGAGATGCTACAGAATGGCTGCAGAGCCTGGGAAACCCTCAGGGCTGCGGTGCCGGTAATCGCCATGTGGTGGCGCTGCTCAGATACATATGATGTGTACAACGGAGGCCCCTCCGGACACTCAGCCAGAGGTGACGCCGCAGTAATCCCACTATTGCACCAAGGGGACAGCACCACGGTCCTGTACAAGCAGGGCTCTGCCAGGAGGTGGCGCTTGTGGGGAGGTGCCAGCTGTGAGGGGAGGCAGGAAGGGAGGGCGGGAGAGAGAGTAGAGGGTGATGAGGAGAGGACACACATGGAGGCGCCCAGGTGAGGAGGACGGCCAGCACAGTGTGTGAGGAGGCTCCATTAGGGCGGATGGATCCCGGCTGTGCGGCACTAGGAGCACCAAGGTGAATGAATGTCCCACACCGCGGACTGCGGACTAATATTGGGGGGAAATGGGACTATTTACAACATGGATGACCTGGAGACCCTGTCAGATAGCAGTCATCCGTGCCACTATTCCCGGCAGTGTGTCCTCTGGTACTCCCTGTCAGCTCCCTGGGTATATGACATAGAATAGAGGATATAATACTATCAGATGTGTGTTGTGCTGTGTAATATGGTAGTAACAGTTCAATATTGTGGAGGATTCAGCTAGTTTGTAGTATCTTCTACAGTATTATCCATCATTTATTATATCCTACATCCTAGGATATTTATGTTGTGTATATTATGTAGTAAATTGTGGTGTATTTAGTTATGTTGTAATCTATTTTGTAGGATTCTGTTATGTAATGCTGTTTAATATGTAGTAACAGTTATATATAATATATTTTAGATATTATAAATCATGAATACTATAAAATATCTAAATATACCACAATATAGAATGATTATTACATATTATGCAGCACAGCACACATATTATAGAATAAAAGATAATAAATCATGGCTAATTCTATAAAATATCTTCTATTCTACAATATTTATGTTGTGCTGCATAATATGTAGTAGCCGTTCTATATTGTGGTATTTAGATATTTTATAGTATTATCCATGATTTATTATATCCTCTATTATACAGTATGTTGTGCTGTGTAATAACAGTCCTAGATTGTGTTGTACTTGGATACTTTGTTATATTATATAGTATTTGTTGTGTAGTGCTTCCATATTGGTTACAATATCTAGAGAACTCCAATCTTGTAAGGGCAGTGCTGATACTGCTGGTGTGGCACCATTGTGGCCTGGCGCAGGTGGCAGACGTCTTACACTGGACCCTACTCTGTGTCGTGGCTCCAGTACAATAGATAGCGGCTGTGTCTTCTAAACCATCCTGTCTCCATGAAGGCTTTGTATGATCTCCATTCACATCAGTGGAGAAAGGTGAATTTTACAACTTGGACTTACTTTTCGGTGGGGGTCTCCATTTACACATCCATCTCCTCATTGAAATCAGTGTTGTTTGTCTCCATGAGTCTTGATATGTCTTAATTTATCGGTGGAGATGCCAATAGTGCATGCCTGATTTTGGAGAGCCATTTGTATTTCCACAGGGAATATAGGCGCGCTCTTCTGAACAAGTGCTCCTGTGTATGGAAAAGTTGGCTGAGGTGGCTGTTGGCTGACGGCCATCTAATGTGTATGGCCAGCTTGAGGTTAATGGAATTATTCCAGGAGCAAAGTAAATCCTAATCAATTGATTTTGAACTGAGAAAATATGTTCCTTGATTAGATGTGTTAAAAAATGTTCCTGTGCTTTGATAATCTTATATGCCCTGCTATGTACTGTGTAATAGATGTGTCTGATCATACCACATTAATCATATATATGTGGCATTGTTCACACACAATTTGCGTTTTTTTTTAGCACTCCTAAAAGCACTTGTGTTTTTTTTTAAGAGTGCCAAAAAATGTGCCTTGTGTGTGTGAAAGCTTTCAAAACGTTTTTGCAATTGGTCATTTTTTTCACCAAACACCCAAATAACAAAAAACGCATTGGCATAAAAATTTGTGTTTTTGCTGAAGGAATTTTTTTTTTCAGTTTTTCCTGCCGACCAAGGGGGGGGGGGTGCTATCATGAAAATTTTATTTCATTTTCCTGTTTATACAGGGATGGGGGGTTGGTGCTGATGAAAAAAAAATGTTTTCCTCAAATTGCTGGGACATTTAAAAAAAAAAAAAAAAGCTTTTTTTGGGCAGGGGGAACAAAAGGCAGGTTTGGCTCAAAAACGCATGTAGACTCAAATGTACCCTGCGTTAACGCACCTGCGTTTTTTTTAACAGCACAAAAAACGCAGAGATGGCCAAAAAAACGCATGTGGGTGAACATGGCCTGTGTCCCTGCTATGTACAGTGTAATGGATGTGTCTGACCATACAGGGACATAGTCTGACCATACCACATCTCCTGTGCTGAGATAATCTTATATATGTGTCCCTGCTATGTACTGTGTAATGGATGTGTCTGGCTGTACAGGAACACGGTCTGCTCATACCACATCTCCTGGGCAGGTGAGGATAATGCAAAAGAGTATGTATACATTACAGCACAGGATCACAGCTGATTCTTTCTGTGAGGTAAAACATTTGCCTGCTTGTTTTATCACAAGAAAGAGCGTTTCTGACACATCTTCACTGAGCTTATATCATTGACTCATAGGGCATATCTGGGACTTTAAAAATAAATGTGTCTAATCACTAACAGTCAGGTAGTTGCTAGCTACCTGCTTGTTTTACCCAGCACCAATCTTTGCTGGCACAGGGTGGTCATATATAGTTCCTGCTGGCGATAGTGACTTCATCAACAAAGCGGAGGCTTCTTTTTCGTTCTGCTTTGTAGACCGGGTGGGACAGCCGGCTTCATGCTGATTGACAGCTTGCCTTCCACTGAGTAAGTGGGGGAGCCAGCTGTTAATCAGCATAATGTTGGCTGTCACACCCTATCTACAGAGTGGAGCGGATGAGAAGCCTTAGCTCTGTTGTCGTGACATCAGTGGTGCATAGAATCACCATTAGGAGCAGCACGGCGCCAGGCACCACAGCCAGCTAGGTAGCAACTATCTTTCTGCTAGTGCTCAGGAACATATTTAAAAAAAAAAAAAACATTAGTCCTGGATATACCCTTCAATTAGGAGCTATAAGGACTGGAGATGCTCGAGAAGTACTTACTCCTGTGATCAAACAGGCAGTGAAATGTGTTACAAAATCAGCTGTGATCCCGTGCTGTTAGGTCTACATACTATTTTGTGTCCTTCCCTGCCCTGTAGCTGTTCTATGATCAGACCATGTCCCTGTACGGTCAGACACGTCCTTTACACTGTACATAGCAGGAGCACAAATATAAGATTCTCAGCACAGGAACATTTTCCTAACAACAA
Source organism: Allobates femoralis (assembly GCA_033576535.1). Taxonomy (NCBI): domain Eukaryota; kingdom Metazoa; phylum Chordata; class Amphibia; order Anura; family Aromobatidae; genus Allobates; species Allobates femoralis. The sequence goes on from JARQOC010000003.1 coordinate 550,105,353, forward strand.
TGTATTGAATAATATGTACGGTACTTTGTGTTGCCAACCTCTTTTAGTTCCCACAATGAGTTTTTGATAAGTTTATGTTGCAAAACTTCTGTGGAATGACATCTTGTAATATAAAGAAAAAATAATATTCCTATGAATTTATGACAATATGTATGGTAAAATAGCTCTGCCATATCCGAATTACCTCCTATCCCAGATACAATGTGGTGTTTTACTTTACTTTGCAGCCAAGCAACTATCTGATTTCCCTTTTTCCCCAAAACTTGGCATTTCAGTATGCATCTTGGGCATCATAAACCATGTTACAATGCTGGAATTGCACACAGTTCTTAAAGTTGGTTGAGATACAGTATTGGATTTACGAAGACTGGGTGTTATACAAGGATGGACTATTCGTTGCAGCTGGATCAAATTCTGTCTTTGGCTTGATAAACTGCATGTGGGCTTCCAGTCCTATAATCTGTTCCCATGGGACATATATGCAGCTAGACTGACCTCTTCCCACCACTTATGAAGTATTTCTTTGACAGTCTCCTGATGTAAAGGCATGGTCCTGTAGTGTCATGAGCTCTGTCTGCAGTATGTGACTATATTATGGGAAGGAGGACATGTTATGAAAATACCAAGGATGCAGTGTTATCTGTCTGGCTATGTAGACTGTATCTGTATACAAAGGGCCCAATTACAAGGTTAAACAACCCTTGCTGTGACCTAATGCACTGGCAGAGCTGACCTGTGTCTGCTGTGCCTGTAACCTGGTCATGTGATGTTTGGAGCAACTACAAATATCATCACTGCTGACACTTGTATTCACGATATGACATACTTTGAGAGCTGTATAGTCAGGGAGAGAGTTGCATGCTCTAAAGCAGGGATCCCCAACCTTTGGCTTGGGAAGAGCCGCAAGTGGTTTACAGGCCCATAATGTGTGGCTCACGGCTATCTGCCAGGTTGGTGCATTAGCCCCTCTTCTAGAAAACGGCCATGAAGATTCAGGTTTCCAGATGGTGAATCATGTAAGTAGCCCCTCACAGAAATGTGGATCTGGCCTTAGGGGTTTAGAGATAATTAGCTGGAGACAGGATGGTACTCCCTGTCAGAGATGGCGCTTGAAGCTGGATGTCACTGTGCTGGGAGTGCTTGATGCCACAATACTGAATGAGTGTAAGGTAGGAAACCCTGGATCTCAGTACTTTGCCTAGGTGTGATTTCTATGGAAAAGCTTTGACTGTCTTTATACGGTACCAGTAATGAGGGGGTCGCTGGGTGTGACACTTCTGTAAGGGGAGGGGTGGGAGCTGGATGTGGTTCTCAAGGTTGGGAACCACTGCTCTAAAGGTACCGTCACACGTGGCAATATAGCTAGGCAATTTCACTGGCAATTTGGTGGTTGCAGTAAAATCATGGACACATTGTTCCATTTGTACACGGCAACAAAATAGAACAATGTGTCCATGATTTCACTGCAACCAGTAAATTGCCAGAGAAATTGCAAGCAATATTGCCACGTGTGACGGTACCTTAAGGCCACGTTGTAATATCTATGAATTTCTTGTATGTTAACGTATGGGTGCATTCTTAATCTGTGTTATGGATGTGATCTTCATCACGGTCAGTGTGTTAGTTTTTAACATGTGATTTTCACTGATGAAAGATAAATGTCAACTTCTCCTATTCACTGTAGTGTTACTCACTGAAAGCACATAGGCTACTAATGCCATCCAAGTGCTGTCTGTGATTATTACACACTCATAGACTTGTATGGGTAACTTTGATTTGTGGCTTGTATCAAAAACTGACGTTTCATCGTGATTTTTTTTCTGTGGACAACTCATTTCACATAATCACACTGACGTGAACAGCCCCATAGACCTATGGACACGAGCCCTTTTTGTGAAACACACAGAAGCACCTATGTTTGAATGGGGCCTATATGCTTCTGTCTTCTTTTCGGGATCCGATTTTTCCCTTTCATCTGAGGACTCGACCTCCTTCTACCAGATTGCAAGATTCTAAGGGTATGTCCACACGGTCCGGAGGAGCTGCGTGTTGGACGCAGCTCCTCCGGACTTGAGGAAAGCCGCGGGTGGCTGCAGGGAGACCGCAGCCGCCCTGTACTCACCGGGTGCGGGGCGGCTTCTCCCTGCAGTCACCCGATGGGAGCCGCTTCAGACTCCGCAGCATGAAATAAACATGCTGCGGAGGAGCGGACTCCCGGCAACCCGCACCGCAGCTTCAAAGACGCTGCGGGCGGGTTACGCATAGTGAGGATGGGATTTCTTGAAATCCCATCTACTAGTCTACTACTGTACTACGCAGCGTTTTGGACGCAGCGCAAAGACGCTGAGTCCAAAACGCTGCGTCTCCTGATCGTGAGGATGCACCCTAAATTCTGGAAAATCAAAAGCCGTTGTTTTAGATTCTGGCATTTAAGGAGTACAGAGCTTTTAGGACTGCAAGCTAAAATTCCGATGATGAGCTTTTGATGCTGAATGTTTTTATAGCACCAAATACACAGCGTATAATGAGAGTCTTAGAAATCTTATACCCCTGTGTTTCTGCTTTTGCATGTTTGAAATCCGCAACATGTCAATTTTCCTTGCGAGTATGCCAAGTTTTATGGGCGGATTTTCTTCATAGACTTGCATGTAATTCAGAAAATCTTTACATGCCCTTTTTGTGTGGTTCGGCTACGGAAATAAACTAAAGACACATGAAATCCGCATATGACTATCAAAGTTTTGTCAGCCAAATACCTGGAAGTATAAAAAACAAAGCAGATTTATTTAAACATGACATACCAAGAAGAGACAAAAACTTCATCAGCAAAACCATGTTAAAGGGAACTTGTCACCCCCTTTGGGCATTTTAAACTATGCCCACCAACATTTACATGATGTAAATGGGATTCTAGTAACCCCTGTATGTACACAGACTGGTCCCTCATACCTGAAATACGAACTTATATTGTGTCAAGCGCTGGCCTCCTGTTGAGACCTGGAGGCTACTGTTGAGACCTAGTGGATGGTGTCCTTGCCGCCCCTCTGGGCTGCAAAACCCATCCTGCACTTTTTAAATTTCCCGCCACTCCTCTGGCTGGCGCTTGAGTGTCCGTGCATAGTGCCGACGTCTCGCGAGATATCGGCACTGTTCAATGCAGCGCGGACACCTGCTCCACTGTGATGGCATAGTTGAAAATGCCCAACAGGGGGTGACAGGTTCCCTTTAGGGTGCTTTCACATGCTACGTATTTGCTGCAATTTTTTTACGCGCAAGCTCATCACAAACCAGGAGTGTAACAATCAGAAGAAAAGTATAGTAATAGAAACAAGTGCTCCACTTCTGGATTTATCACCCACTCCTGGTTTTGTAATGCCCTAGAGTATGGGAACTCTTATGTCTGGGCCATCTGCTTCAGTGGGGGATGTCACGGGTGGCCTGCCCAGATCCGTGGCCACAGGGAACAGCCCCAAAAGAAAGGGGGTTTTAGTATTTACAAAGGGATTTGAGTCTTTGTCTCGTGATGCCACCTGTAGTACCTGGTGGCTAGACACCAGCGCCGCCACAGTCCTCCAGAGGGTGATGGTATTGCGGCTAGGGTGGAGCAGTTCCCTACAGGTAGAGCTAAACCTCCAGGGCAGTGATGATTGTGAGGAATGAAGCAGGGGTTTGGCCAGGTTTTGGATTAATGGGATACACCCAGTGGCTAGCGGGGACAGGGGGTGGAGAACGCACACACACGCTGTTGAATGTCTCCTTTACCTTTTACTGGCGGTATGTCAGGTAAAAGTCCGGTACACTGTCGGGTGACCAGGAAACACAGTTGAATCTCCACAAGTGGGTGTAAGGCCTCAGTGTCCTCTTTTTCCCTGTGTTGAAGCCCCTGCCCCGAGTAGAACTTGGTTGGCCTCCACTACTCTCTATCTCCACCTGCGTTGTCAACGGGAAACCTCTGATGACTACCGCAGTTTCTCTCTCCACGGTTTCTGGCTCCCTGGACTGTGATTAAGCAGATGACCGGGTGACTGAAGTCTCTGAGGTTTGCCGGGGTTCTCTGCTGGGCGGTTAGCTCTCCTGCAGACGCGGACCCCGGTGTCCGGTGTGTTTGGGCGAACCTATTCTGGCTCCTTGGTTCCCACTTCTCTTCCTCTTTCCTCTCCTTGCCTTCTGTCCCCACTCTTGGGCCTGGTAGGACTCCTCAGAAGCTGTTCAGAGTCACTGGTTCGGGCCTAACACAGCACTGATCACCAGGACGTGTTCGCAGCTCTCCTAGCTTCTGCACAGTGCACACTCTCTCTAACTCCTCCGCAGCATCAGTATTTATAGGGGATCTTGCTTAAGGGCAGCATGTTGGGCTTCCCCTACTGTGCTGGGGTGGAAGGTGTTGGTTGTACTGGTGTACCTGCTGTGGATTTTCATCTGTGTTCTAGGAAGGCCTGTGGGTAGCTGTGGATGCAGGGTGCCACAGTTTGTGATGAGCTCATGCGTAAAAAAAAAAAAAAAACAAACAGCAAATACGCAGTGTGTGACCCTAAAAATGTATGTTAACAATGGAATGAAACAATCTGCAACCTAAGGGTGCTGGCACACACTGCGTATTTGCTGCGTATTTTTACGCGAGTTCTGTTGCAGTTTTTGTAGCCAAAACCAGGAGTGGCCGATTAAAACCAGCAGTGGGTGATTAAATACAGAAGTGGAGCACTTGTTTGTATTAGGGCCACTTTACACACACCAACTTATCTGTCCAACTTCTGAACAGATCTCTAGTTGCAGTGAAATCATGGACACATTGCTCCATTTTGTGGCGGTGTACAAATGGAACAATGTGTCCATGATTTCACTGCAACCAGTAAGTTGTTCAGAAGTTGGACAAATAAGTTGGTGTGTGTGAAGTGGCCATTATGGTGGGTTACACAGACCAATTTATCTGTTCAATATCTGAACCAATCTCTGGTTGCAGTGAATCATGGATACATTGCTCCATTTTGTGGCTGTGTACAACATGGAGCAATGTATCCATGATTTCACTGCAACCAGAGATTGGTTCAGATATTGAACAGATAATTGGTGTGTGTAAACCCACCATTCTGGTTGGTTTACACGCCGCGATATCGGCGTCCAACTCCGACCAACTCGACAAAAAGTCACGTGGGTCGCGAGTTGGAGCCGATATCGGTGCGCGTTGTATTGTTTTAGCATCCAACGCGATGCTGAACGATGCCAAAACGATATCGGAGTTGAATAGCGAGCTATTCAACTCCCCGATATCGCAAGGCCGTTGTACCAGCATCGCTGCGTGTGACAGCCCAACTCGATGCGTACTCGCACCTCACCCATTAACTCCATGTTAAATGGTCGTTACTGGTTGGTGGCGTACACATCGGCGGACGTTGTTTCCCGATATCGCAGCGTGTAAACCGGCGATGCGATATCGGAAAAGCGCTCAAAAAATGCGCGCTCCCGCGGCGTTGCCTCCGATATCGCGGCGATATCGGACGTGTAACCCCACCATTAGACTTTTCCTCTGATTGTTCCACTCCTGGTTTTGGCTACAAAAACTGCAAGAGCACTCGTGTAAAAATACTGCGTATTTGCTGCGCATGTGAACGCACCCATCCCCAAATACCCATTGTGGGAATGTAGCCTCTCACAAGCCTTTTTTTGGTCACTGAAAAATTTGATAATTTGTTTTAGTGGAATCCACTACAGAAAATTGTGTATTTGTTTTTGAAGTCTTTTAGTCTTCCCTAGCCATTGTTGAAGTGGTTTTTAATTATGCTGAGGCAAAGGCTGCAAAGCACTGTGTGGAAGGAAAACTATTGTGTTTTTTTTGTTGTTGTTGTTGTTGTTGTTGTTGTATTTTAAATCCATAATACATATGAAAATAATAAACTTTGTTATAAACCTTTATTAGATAAATCTTATTACATTTCCTCCTGGACTAATCTGTCATTCTTATTCTCAGTTACTGAGTAAGGGTACTTTCACACTAGCGTTTTTTTGAAATCGCGGCAGATGCGGTGAAAAAACCGCATCTGCCGCGATTACCGCATACCAGCTGCAGTTGCGGCAAGCCCCATACAATGTATAGGCCGGCTTGCGGCAGGTGCAGCAAGTGCGGTTTTGGCACTTGCGGCAGGTGCCAAAACCGCACTTGCCGCACCTGCCGCAAGTCCGCCTATACATTGTATGGGGCTTGCCGCAACTGTGACGCAACCGTGACGCAAGTGCAGCCAGTATGCGGTAATCGCAGCAGATGCGGTTTTTTTCACCTCATCTGCCGCGATTTAAAAAAAAAAACGCTGATGTGAAAGCAGCCTTAGGGCCCTTTCACATCAGCGGTATTTTCAAATTGCGGCAGATGCGGTGAAGAAACCGCATCTGCCGCGATTACCGCATAACCGCGACACTTGCGGCACACTTGCGGCAAGCCCCATGCAATGTCTATGGGGCTTGCGGTAAGGGTGTGGCAGGTGCGGTTTCGGCACTTGCCGCAGGTGCGGCCGCGAAAAAAAACGCTGCTTGTAGCGTTTTTTTTTCGCGGCCGCACCTGCCGCAAGTGCCGAAACCGCACTTGCCGCACCTGCCGCACCCTTACTGCAAGCCCATAGACATTGCATGGGGCTTGCCGCAAGTGTGCCGCAAGTGTCGCGGTTATGCGGTAATCGCGGCAGATGCGGTTTTTTCACCGCATCTGCCGCGATTTGAAAATACCGCTGATGTGAAAGGGCCCTTAAATCGGTATTCCATGAATAGAGCTTTTCCTATTACTGGATAGGAGATGGCAGTTGGTGCTTATAAAGTTCTATGGGGAACAGTATCTACCATATCAGGAGAACTTATCTGTATCACGAAATGTCTGTCTGCCTCTAGTCTTCCTTCTCCTTACCTTCTCCTCTTCCTCTCCCTTATAAAAGCACCAACTTCCATCTTCCTACCTCACTAATGTGAAAGTCTGTCTTTACTGAATTTAAAGTGAGAAATTGAATGAAGGATCAGACCAGGAGGAGAAATCAACAGACTTATCTGGTAAGATTAATTACAAAGTTGCTTATTTTCATGTGTACTATTGATGTATCAAATGAAAATGACTGTTAAGGTACCGTTACACCAGGAGACATCGCCAGAGATATCGCAGGCGATGCACGGGAGCGCGCACGTTTTTGGCACCCCGCCAGCGTCGCCGTCGCATGTTTACACGCGGCAATATCTCCGGCGACACTGTAGCGATGTTTCAGGCGACATCGCTGGTGGGGTGTCTAGAAACGCCTAGCAGCGATCCTGTAACATGGGAGCCTATGGCTCCCATCGCCTGTAACATTGCCAATCGCGATGTTACACGGGGCAATGCTTACACATCACCTGAGAGTGGTTGCCTGGTTTGACAGCAGCACTGTGAAACCAAGTGACCACTCTCAGCCGATTTTTCGGCGAAAAATCACAGCTTCACATGGGGGATCTTGCCGGTGATGTCGCTGCCAATAGGCCATGCCCCTGCGTCGCCGGCGATGTCTCCAGGTGTAACGGTATTTTTACTCCTTTAAGGGGTATTCCCATCTCCAAGATCCTATCCCAATATCTAGCAGGTGTAGTAATAATATTAGCAACTGCCTCAAATTACAACATGTAGTATAGTTCTCCAGATTCGCTATGTCTCTTGCAGCTTGAGTATCCATGGTTACGACCACTCCTAAAGGAACAGGCTATATTCAGACTCTGCGTTTTTGATCTGTTTTTTTGTGATCCGTTTTTGTGTCTTTTTCAGCAGCAAAACTGAAACAGTTTTTAATTTAAAAAAAACACAATCCGTTTTGGGTCTGTGTTTGACTGATACATTTTTTTTCTCCATAAACAATGGTTTCAAGGGGAAAAGACTGACAAGAAAAAAACTCACAAATTGACATGCTCACTCTTTTTTTTTTTTTTTTTTCTTTCTAGATGCCTTTTCTGCCCCAAAACGGACAAGGTATAAACGCAGCATCTGAACAGCATTTCTGAAAACTCATTGACTTTGCTGGGCAACACGAGTGATCCATTTTTCATGCAAAAATAGATTACAAAAAACGATCAAAAACGCACAATCTGAACATAGCCTTAGTTGCTTGCAGTTGTAACCGTGAATACCTAAGCTACTGTAATGTTCTGCACAGACATAGGGTAAGAGACATAGATATATCAGGAGGACTATACTACATTTCTAATTGGAGGCATCTGTTAATATTAGTATTAATACACTTATTATATATTGGGATAGGATCTTGGAGATGGGAAATACCCCTTTAAGCTTGGAGTGAATTCCATGAGGAATGTGCCTCAAAATGCTCATCAGAAATAAAATCTCAAAAAGCTCACTCTGTAAGCAGAAAAGTAGACTTTCCATTGGCATGAAAAGAATATTCAGGCGGAGTTCCCACAGTGAGTTTTGACACACTGTATTTTTACTGCACGAGAAAGGCAGCGTCTGTCAGCTCCAGCAAAGTGGATGGGATCTATAGAAATCTCATATCCACTGTGTTTATTTGTTTAGTTTTTTTGCTCAACATAAACTGACCTGCGGTGCGAATCCACAACATAACATTTCTTTGTGAGTAGACCCAAGTTTTATGTGTAGATTTTCCTCATAGAATTGTATTAGATGTGGGAGAGTGCAGGTTAAAAACACAGCATAAACCACCTAAAAACATTCATTGTCCACCCATGACTTTATGAATAAAGTTTAGTCAAAGCCAAGTAACAGGAAGTTTTAATAACAAAGCAACTTTATTCAAAGGGAATCTGTCAGCAGGTTTTTGCTGCCTCATTTCAGAACAGCATTACATAAGCAAAGACACTCTAAAGCCCCTGTCACACATAACGAGATCGTTAGCGAGACCGTTGTAACGTCACAGGTTTTGTGATGTAACAGCGATCTCGCTACGTGTGACACTTAGCAGCGATCAGGCCCCTGCTGTGAGATCGCTGATCATTACAAAGTGCTCTGGGTCATTTTTTGGTCGTTGGTCTCTCGCTGGTTAGCACGCATCACTGCGTGTGACAGCGAGAGACCAATGATCAGCTACCTCACAGGCTGGTAACCATGGTAAACAGCGTGTATCTAGGCAGCGCGCGCTGCCTAGATACCCGCTGTTTATCATAGTTACCAGTGTCCTCCTGCTTCCAGCGATGTGGAGGTGGCTCCCTGGTCGCTGAGGAGATCTGCCTGTTTGACAGCTCCCCAACGATCAACGACCAGGTAACTCCCCAACGATCCCTATTGTTGTCGGGATTGCTGTTGCGTCGTTGTGTGTGACGGGAGCTTAATTCCAGCAATGTATCAATTAGATTAGTGAGCTGCTAATCACAGCATGGGGAGTGCCGGACATGGGCTCCTGAGTTAATGTATCTAGTCACTGATAAGCTACTGGTGCTAAAACAAACATTGCATGTAAATAATCCACTGTAATAAGAGATATGTCTGAAATATCTTGCCAATCCCTTTCAGCATGTTGCCTTTAGGTAAGGGTGCTTTCACATCCTGTTTTTGTTGTATCTGTGGCTGTCCATTAGAAAATCCGATTTGGCCCCCATGTTATCCTATGGGGGTCGGATCGGATCAGATTTGGCCTAACTGTCATCCGATTTTGTGGGATCCGATTTGTCTTTTTTTTTTGCTGTACCCAAAATCTGAGACTGCTCCGATTTTGGGCAGAGAAAAAAATCAGATCCCACAAAATCGGATGGCAATTAGGCCAAATCTGATCCGATCATCGGCCTTTAACATGGGGGGCCTATAGAGCGCTGGTCCGAGGAAACAGCTGATCGTTCCTCGGACCCGATTATAGTGTACTGAGCATGCTCAGTACACTAAAATTGCCCCTAACCGTCAAATTTCACTTCTGCAATGTATAATATACATTGCAGAAATGAAATTAAGTAGAAGAATGAGTTAAAAATAAAAAATCTGCATCCTCACCTATCTGGGATCCACCGCTGCCTCCCAGCAAGGTCTGGGTGCTTACAGGACCTGTCGTGATATCACAACCCGGCCGCGTCATCGGGTCACATGACCGCAGTTACCGCTCTCATGTGACTCGATCAACTGATCGGGTTGTGACGTTACCGCAGGTCCTATAAGCACCCAGATCTTGCTGGGAGGCAGCGGTGGATCCCGGATAGGTGAGGATGCAGATTTTTTATTTTTCACTTTCTTTTTACTATGTTTCACTTCCGCAATGTATATTATATATTGTGGAAGTGAAAGTGCCCCCTGTGTCCGAATCTGTGATAATCACGGACCCGGACACAGAATTAGGTCACCCCCTGTGATGTCCATTCCTGTCCATGGGGTCCTACAAAAAGTAGGATCCTACGGACAGGAAAAAAAACACTGTGAAAGCAGCCTAACATAGCAAAAGCCATCTGACTGATTCCCTGTAAAGCACGATACAGCAAATATGGACAAAACTCTCAGTTTATAAAATGAGATAAAAACACACAACCATGTTTTACAGTTAGGGCCAGAAATATTTGGACAGTGACACAAGTTTTGTTATTTTAGCTGTTTACAAAAACATGTTCAGAAATACAATTATATATATAATATGGGCTGAAAGTGCACACTCCCAGCTGCAATATGAGAGTTTCCACATCCAAATCGGAGAAAGGGTTTAGGAATTATAGCTCTGTAATGCATAGCCTCCTCTTTTTCAAGGGACCAAAAGTAATTGGACAATGGACTCTAAGGGCTGCAATTAACTCTGAAGGCGTCTCCCTCGTTAACCTGTAATCAATGAAGTAGTTAAAAGGTCAGGGGTGGATTCCAGGTGTGTGGTTTTGCATTTGGAAGCTGTTGCTGTGACCAGACAACATGCGGTCAAAGGAACTCTCAATTGAGGTGAAGCAGAACATCCTGAGCCTGAAAAAAAAGAAAAAATCCATCAGAGAGATAGCAGACATGCTTGGAGTAGCAAAATCAACAGTTGGGTACATTCTGAGAAAAAAGGAATTGACTGGTGAGCTTGGGAACTCTAAAAGGCCTGGGCGTCCACGGATGACAACAGTGGTGGATGATCGCCGCATACTTTATTTGGTGAAGAAGAACCCGTTCACAACATCAACTGAAGTCCAGAACACTCTCAGTGAAGTAGGTGTATCTGTCTCTAAGTCAACAGTAAAGAGAAGACTCCATGACAGTAAATACAAAGGGTTCACATCTAGATGCAAACCATTCATCAATTCCAAAAATAGACAGGCCAGAGTTAAATTTGCTGAAAAACACCTCAAGAAGCCAGCTCAGTTCTGGAAAAGTATTCTATGGACAGATGAGACAAAGATCAACCTGTACCAGAATGATGGGAAGAAAAAAGTTTGGAGAAGAAAGGGAACGGCACATGATCCAAGGCACACCACATCCTCTGTAAAACATGGTGGAGGCAACGTGATGGCATGGGCATGCATGGCTTTCAATGGCACTGGGTCACTTGTGTTTATTGATGACATAACAGCAGACAAGAGTAGCCGGATGAATTCTGAAGTGTACCGGGATATACTTTCAGCCCAGATTCAGCCAAATGCTGCAAGGTTGATTAGACGGCGCTTCATAGTACAGATGGACAATGACCCCAAGCATACAGCCAAAGCTACCCAGGAGTTCATGAGTGCAAAAAAGTGGAACATTCTGCAATGGCCAAGTCAATCACCAGATCTTAACCCAATTGAGCATGCATTTCACTTGCTGAAATCCAGACTTAAGACGGAAAGACCCACAAACAAGCAAGACCTGAAGCCTGCGGCTGTAAAGGCCTGGCAAAGCATTAAGAAGGGGGAAACCCAGCGTTTGGTGATGTCCATGGGTTCCAGACTTAAGGCAGTGATTGCCTCCAAAGGATTCGCAACAAAATATTGAAAATAAAAATATTTTGTTTGGGTTATGTTTATTTGTCCAATTACTTTTGACCTCCTAAAATGTGGAGTGTTTGTAAAGAAATGTGTACAATTCCTACATTTTCCATCAGATATTTTTGTTCAACCCTTCAAATTAAACGTTACAATCTGCACTTGAATTCTGTTGTAGAGGTTTCATTTCAAATCCAATGTGGTGGCATGCAGAGCCCAACTCGCGAAAATTGTGTCACTGTCCAAATATTTCTGGCCCTAACTGTACATAACAGGTACAGTAATGTTGCAGCACAACTCACTACATACTCATCGTAAGAACATAACCTTAAAGATTATAATCGGAAGTGTTTTGCTATGTGGATTTTGGAGTGGATATGCTTCAAGATAGTCCTCAAAAAAAGCCAGGTGAACATACGCTTACGCTTTTGTGACAGTTTGAGTTTGCAGATTTTGTGCACCTATTATGTAAATTAGGTTTTATCTTTTGTGTGTGTGTGTGTGTGTGTGTGTGTTTTTTATACACGTTTTTGACATTGCATTTTTTTGTTCTTACAGTATTTGCTTTAAAGGGAACCTGTCACCTGAATCTAAGTGCCTACAATATCACTAGCTGTCCCTACACCTTCCTAGCTGCTCCCTATCTATCCCTTTCTTATCTAAAGTGTCCCTATTAAACATGTGAAAAATAAGTTTAAACTTACTGCAGACCCCGAGGTAGAGGGACTGGGAAGGCGTGGCCACGCTCCATTCACCACTCCTCCGTGGTGTAGTGCACGCCCCACTGAGCGGCATCATTCTTTGTCCTCTCTGCCCCGACCATTTGGAATCTCCTGCCCTCTGTGTCATTCTATGCACCGGCCAGACGTTGCATCCGGCGCGGTGCATTATGGGGCCGGTCACGTGATCGGCCCCAGTGCATTATGGGCTTGATCACGTGATCGGCCCGGCTTCAATAAGCGCATTGCACATGCGTGGAGCCGGGCCGATCACGAGATCAAACCCATAATGCACTGGGGCCGATCACGTGACCGGCCCCATAATGCACTAGGACCGATCACGTGACCGGCCCCATAATGCACTGCGCCGGATGTGACGTCCGACCGGTGCATAAAATGACACAGAGGGCGGGAGATTCCAAATGGTGGGGGCAGAGATGACAAAGAATAATGCCGCCCAGCGGGGCGTGCACTACACCACGGAGGAGTGGTGAATGGAGCGTGACCACGCCTTCCCAGTCCCCCAACCTCGAGGACTGCAGTAAGTTTAAACTTATTTTTCACATGTTTAATAGGGACACTTTAGATAAGAAAGGGATAGATAGGGAGCTGCTAGGAAGGTGTAGGGACTTAGATTCAGGTGAAAGGTTCCCTTTAAAGCTGGTTTGCTTTTGATACTTCCTGGTATTTGGCTTTGACAAAACTTTATTGAAATACAGTACTTAAAGGGGTTTCCCCACAAAGAAAATTAATTAAATTAACTTTAATCAATAGATCTTGTATTATTAATAATTTCCACAAGTGGATGTGTTTTAAAAAAATGTTTCTCTGCTGAGATAATCTTGTATATAGTAGTTTAATTTTTGTTTCTTACCGTGCATGGAACACAGTCTGATTATATCACATCTCCTGGGCAGGGGAGGAAGAAATAAAGTATACAAACATTACAGCATGGGATCACAAATAATTCTTTTTTTTGGGGTAAATCAATTTTTATATACAGGCAGGGTAAAGTTTTACCTTACAAAAAGAATGAGCTATGATCCCCTGCTGTAATGTCTGTATACTGTTACTTCCTACCCTGCCCAGGAGATGTGGTCTTATCAGACAGTGTTCCATGCCCGGTCAGAAACAAAAATGAAATTGTACATAGCATTGACACACTTATAAGAATGTCTCAGCACAGGGACATGATTTTAAACACATCCAATTGTGGAAATTATTATTATTCCAAGTCCAAGATCTATTGATTAAAATGAACATTGAAATTAAAGGTTTTTTTTCCATGAAGAAAGTTAAGTGCGGATTGCAAGCGTTTTTTTGTGTTTTCATTGTGGAAACTAATAATGCATGTGCGTTTTTTTTTTTTTTTTTTTTACCGTTGGATTTTCCTTATTTAATGCAAGTCTAAGAAGATCTGCACATAACTCTTAGGCTACCTTCACATTAGCGTTTGTGTCTGCATGCTGATGGCATGCAGACACAAACGCAGTGCCATTTTGATGTGTCCGCAGCGGAGAATGTCCGCCTGCGGACACATCACTGTGCAGCCCGGCAGCCAATCAGCGGTGTCCGGGGGCGGAGATCAGCACCGGAGATCTCCGCCTCCCGGCCGCCGGTAAGCTCCGGGACGTGTCGGCGGGGAGAACAGCTGATTTGACAGCTGTTTGAATCTCCCGCGCCGACACCGATAGGAGATGTCGGCGCGGGAAGATTCAAACAGCTGTCACATCAGCTGTTCTCCCCGCCGACATCGCTAGCAGATCACCGGCGGTGGAGAAGAAGAGATCAGCAGAGGCTGAGCTGATCTCCCGGTGGCCGTCGGTGAGCTCCTGTGACCTCACCGGCGGCCACCGGGAGAGATTTCAATGGGTCCGCAGCGTTCTCCTGCGCTGTTAAGCGCAGAACACTGCGGACCCTTTGAAGACAATGCATGTTTTGTGCGCTTGGGGACGCTTGCTGATTTTCCAAGGTCCCCGAGCGCACAAAAAATGCAACATGCTGCGTCCCGGGTGCAGACGCTGGACACCGGAAGGAGCAGATATCGTCCGCATCCGCACCCGAACGCAGCAAACGCAAGCACTATGCGTTCCTATGATAAACATAGGAACGCAGTGCGCATGCGTTTGACTGCGTATGGGAACGCAGCATAAGCTGCGTTCACATACGCAAATGTGAAGGCAGCCTTAGTACCTGAAAGAGAAAGTGGGCATGAGAAATTCTATAAATCCTATCCACTTCATTGGAACTGTAAGGCTACATTCACACACAGTGTATCTACTGCGCTTTTGGGGGGGCGCGTTTTTTGCCACCTTTTGTGGCCGCGCTATATAGCGCAGGTACAAAAACATGGTGCGTTCACACACCACGTTTTTTAAGGCCGCATTTCTCCCCCAAAAGCGCAGGAGGGAAGCGATGTCACACGGGGGAGGAAGAATCCTGTCTTCCTCCCCGGTATAACATGTCGAGCTGGAGTTTTGCTTTCCCAGTATACCTTTATACACTGGGAAAGCAAAATAAATGTGAAAACATGTATGAAAAATAAAAAAAATACTTCTCTGCCAGCTGTCTGGGAGCCGAAGAGAAGACATCGATTGCTGCATGCCAGGACCTTAAATGGTGATTGGCTGGTAGCGATCATGTGATACGCACGTCACATGATCGCTACCAGCCAATCACCATTTAAATAGCATTTTAAGGTCCTGGCAACAGTGATCGGACGTCTCCTTGGGTCCTGGACAACTGGTGGAGAGGTAAGTATTTTATTTTCATTTTTCATACATGTTTTCACGTTTATTTTGTTTTCCCAGAGGAACACAGGATTCTTCTCCTCCCCCCCCCCCCCCCCCCCCCCCCCCCGTGTGACATCACATCCTGGTTCTCCTGCGCCCGCGTTATAGGCACTGGAAGTGCGCATTGTCTGAATGCCGATGCGTAATTCCAGCGCTTATAATGGGGCCTATGGAGGAAAACACGCGTTAGAAAGCGACAACAATTAACATGTTTTTTTCTTTTTACGCGCACGCTTTCTACTCCAAAAGGGCGGACGAAAAAAGCATAGCATCTGAACAGCAAATGTGAATTTCCATTCACTTTGCCAGGAAACGCAGACACAGATGCGCCTTTGGGGACAAAAGCGTGCGTAAAAAAAATGCACCGTGTGAACGTAGCCTTGCCACTTTTTTTTTGTGACGCAGCAAAAATACTCAGCTTCAAAACCTCATTGTGAGAATGTAGCCGAAATCCCAGTGTTTTGTGAAAATCCTCTTTAAGAATTCATGTGTGGCTCCACAGGGCACAAGCCTCTGTAACTACTTATAAGTGTGCCCTAAATCTACATTAATTCATCCGTAGTGTTTATTCATGAAGGGACACATATTTAATGCCAAAGCCTGGATTAAATTGTGTTATTTCGCAAGTGGAAAGCCTTAGGCTATATTCGGACTGTGCGTGTTTTTTTTTTTTTTTTTTTTTTCTTCTCTTCTGCTGTATTTTTAGCTGCAAAATGGCTATAATAAAAAAGCACCCAAAAAACGGATCCCTTTTAAGATGCATTTTTTTTTTTTTTTTTGACTGCTGTTTTTCCCCCCCATTTTGAAGGGCTTCTATGGGAAAGACGCAGGACAAAAACGCTACAGAAATTGACATGTCCTTTTCCAAAATAGAGCTCTCCTAAAGTTAAAAAAACCAGATCACTTTAAAAGAGTACAGTCTCAATGGCAAAAATGAAAATCCATAGACTTTGTTGGGGTGTCATTTGAGTGATCCATTTTCTGCAGTGCTCCGCAAAACTGCAAAAAAAATGGATCAAAAAATGCACAGTCTGAATGTAGCCTTAAAGTGAAAATATGGACTTGTATTACATCTCTCCAAATGTAGACTAAAAATAAAAGGGAAATTGTTACAGCAAAAAAAAATTCACGTTTGGTGCATCTAAAATGCAGTTTTTGGTGTAATGTAATGATGTACAAGCAAGTAAAGGCTGATGTGCTGTGAAGTTTCATATGTTTGTGTCTAAGGCTACGTTCACACACAGCGTATTTGTGAGGATCCGTTTTTGGTGCAAAACTGCACCAAGAACAAATCGTCAGAGGGCGCAGCATTCTGTGTGTAGATGGGCCTGCTCTTTCTTACTGCGCTTTACTTACCTCGCCGCGCTCCTTTGGTGACCCCGGCGTTGTCTCCTGATCCCCGTCGGGCCTGCAGCGAGCGGTGGCCTCTTGGACCCTACAGCACCATGTGACCGGTGACGTCGCCCGGTCACATGGTGCTGTTTAAGGTCCTGAACCAGGTCCTACGCCGTCGGGATGAAGAGAGATCACCGTGGGAGCGTGGCGAGGTAACTCGCTGACAAAAGCGCAAAGAATTAACATGGTCATTCTTTTTGCGGATGTGCTTTGCAGGCGAACCATGTGAATGGAGCTGCGTTTCACAGCATTTATGCAGCCCTAAATAGCGCTGCTTAAATGCCAAAATATGCTGTGTGTGAACGCAGGCTAACTGAAAAGCGCTGTATTAATATATTATATAAACTAATACCGTATTTTTCGCTGTATAAAATGCATTATAAGACACACACCCAAATTTGGTGCAGGAAAAGAGAAAAAAATAATTTTTAATGTTAAATGAGGTGCGTCTTACAATGTCAGTGTCCATCTTACAAATCGTATAGGGTATACCGTATGTCCCTCATCCTGGTAAATGGTCTCGCATCCTGGGATATAGCCCCTCCCATCCTAGATATGGCCCCCTTAATCTGGTTATGGCTGGCACACGTCCTCCTGTGCTGAGTCATGGCCCTCAGTGATGGCCCACATCCCCCGTGCTGGATATGTCCCACGTCCCCCTGTGCTGGACATAGTCCACGGTGATGGCACATTTGCCCCCCCCCCCCCCCCCTTCCCCTGTGCTGGATTTTGGCCCCCGATGCTGCTGCCCTTAATAAATCACGTGATCGAGCACGCAGAGATGTTACTCTGCTATGCCAATCACATGACCGGCTCCACAAGAAGAATCAAGAAGTGCTGGCGCAGCAGCAAGCAGGGAGACATGGAGGACACTGCTGGAAAGGGAAAATAACGTTGTTATTTTATTGTGGACAGCAGCATTGGAAGGGGCAAAATGCAGCATGGGGGGGGGGGGGCATGTGCCATCACAGGGGGGGTGCTGGCAATGTAATATGCGCCACTCCCCCAGTCCATTGCCACGGTGCAATTTCATCACTGGGGTGATGGACAGCGGGTGCAGTGCATATTATTTGAGGCTAATGAGTGAGGGCACATGACTTCCTTCTGCCTCCTGCAGTTAGTCCACCCCAGCCCCCTAACACACTCTAGAGCTGCCCCCACCCTCCCCTGCAGTATATAATCCGTACATTCAGATTATAAAATGCACCCCCCACTTTCCCCCCAAATTTGGGGGAACAAAAGTGCACCTTATAATGCAAAAAATATGGTATATTTATTATGACCCGCTAGATTTGCCGTATTAGGCTACTTTCACATCAGCGGTTCTTAGCAATTGCAGCAGATCAGGCAAAATTGAACTTCTGAGCTCAGTTTGCCTGATCTACTGGAAGCTGGCACACTTGCAGCAGGATTGGGGCAAGACTGCATTCTGCCTAACGCATTCCCTATAGGACTTGCGGAGAAGTGTCGGCAAGTGTCCCGACTTCCAGCAGATCAGGCAAACTGAGTTCAAAAGTTCAAGTTTGCCTGATCTGCCGCAATTGCTAAAAACTGCTGATGTGAAAGTACCTTACAGCATGTTGCTGATTCTCTTATTTTAAATCTCCATTCCAGTGTTTTTTTTTTTTTTTTTTTTCAGCACTGGAGTGGCATTTTAAATCTAGGCCCCCAGTCATATACTTGCCCTCTGGCGACTTCACTGCTTACCGAAACTCCTCCCTGGCCAGAAGTGCATAATGTATCTCTGAGAGCCAGAATGAAAACTCAAGAGCTGTATTGAGCTGTTATCTCCGGCACACTCCATGAAATGTTGAAGCTGTCGGCAGGAGACCAACCGGAGTGGCGGGCATAGACCATGAAGATGGCAGCAGGTGGGTATATTACAGTGGTCAGAGGACTTAGAATTGAAGCACCACTCCAACGGTTCACTAAAAAAAAGCGCCAGAGTGGTGCGTCAGATGCCATAATCCTGATAATGTAGCACTGTTATATAGCATTATTCATAATTTTTATTGATTTTCAAACAAAGACAATTGTTGGAAGTGGTAAGGCGTTCTCTTAGGCCGCTCAGATATCTGAAACGATATCGTTGAAATGTCACGCTTTTCAGATCGTTCAAACGATATCGTTTTTGAATCGTTGCGTGTAAACGTCGGATAGGAAAAATCTGAAGGAAAAATCGTTAGACCTTTCACCATAAATTTGAGCTCCTGACCTCAAATCCATCGTTCATCGTCCAATTAAGGATCTGTGAAGCAGCAACATCGTTCAGTGTGACACCTGTTTGAACGATGTCGTTCATATTTCTCCTATTCCTGCGGCTTTGTTAAATCGTTCAAACCTTCTTCTCCAAATAGCTGGAGTGTTTCCAAATTTAAGATCGTTAGCGATATCCTTGCGTGTGACAACGCACTAACGATGTTGGAAGGATCGCGGTTACGTGACATAGCTAACAATATCGTTTCAGATATCTGAGCGTGTGAAGCGGCCCTTACTTGCAGTAGAGCAGAAAATTGGGTAACCTTTCACAGTAGAATCAGTTGTATGTTGTCAGCAGGTGACTTTACAGTTTCTCATGATCACGGGTACCTGCCACTGACTGGATTCAGACAGTGTAATGCAGTATAAACATTGAATTTTTTTTTTTTGTCGTGCATTTGTGTTGTTAACAGGTGGCAGTTCTCAGTAGACAGCATGCTATAGAACTATATTATAGTCCAAAAGTCTCCTGCACTTCATATAGTGACCCTGTACAGCAGCTTACTGGCATGCAGTAAGGATCACTCTATTGTACAGACAACTTGACATGCCCTTTTTTGCCATTATAGGAACAGACTTTATTGCTACATGTTTGTTTATAACAGTCTTCTTTTCTTATAGTTTTCAATTTCCAGAACCATGACTTTTTTAACTCCCTGCTGCCATTATTTTTACTATCATTTCCTCTTGCTCCCCTAACATCCTCTTTGCTAATAAAGGAAATTCTGTCATCAGGCAATTCTGCACTGATCTTATGAAGGAAATTACCGCAGGTGACTTGCCGTTGAAATGCTTTCATAGAGGAGTAACAGATG